>SJXQ01001621.1:6217-32048 GCA_006408695.1 Aepyceros melampus | reverse complement strand
TGGCTATTATAAACAGTGCTGTGATGAACATTGGGGTACATGTCTCTTTCAATTCTGGTTTCCTCAGAAATTTTGGATACTTTTTCAGAGTTAGTAGTGGAAAAAACATGACATTTAGAGGCAAGACAAAAATCCGAGTTCAAATCTTAGCTATGTCATCCTAAATCAAGTCATTTAAGCTCTCTAAACCTCCATTTTTACATCTGAAGCCATAGGTCAGTATAGCTGCATACATTCCAACAATATTACTGAGAGGACCAAATATGATATGTGAAAGTTGCTCAGTCTTCTCCAATTCTTTGCAACCCCTTGGACTATACAGTCCATGAATTCTCCAGGCCAGAATACAGGAGTTGGTAGCCTTTCCCTTGGACTGTAAAGAGATCCAACCAGTCAATCCTAAAGGAAATCAGTCCTGAATATTCATTGGAAGGGACTGATGCTGAAGCTGAAACTCCAATACTTTGGCCACCTGATGCAAAGAACTGACTCATTTGAGAAGACCCTGATGCTGGGAAAGATTGAAGACAAGAAGAGAAGGGAATGACAGAGGATAAAATGGTTGCATGGCATCACCAACTTAATGGACATGAGTTTGAGTCAACTATGGAGGAGTTGGTAGCCTTTCCCTTGGACTGTAAAGAGATCCAACCAGTCAATCCTAAAGGAAATCAGTCCTGAATATTCATTGGAAGGGACTGATGCTGAAGCTGAAACTCCAATACTTTGGCCACCTGATGCAAAGAACTGACTCATTTGAGAAGACCCTGATGCTGGGAAAGATTGAAGACAAGAAGAGAAGGGAATGACAGAGGATAAAATGGTTGCATGGCATCACCAACTTAATGGACATGAGTTTGAGTCAACTATGGGAGCTGGCAATGGACAGGGAGGCCTTGTTGTGCTGCAGTCCATGGGGTCACAAAGAGTCAGACACAACCGAGCGACTGAACTGAACTGAGCCTTTCCCTTCTCCAGGGGATCTTCCCAACCCAGGGATTGAACTCAGTTCTCCCACATTGCAAAAAGATTCTTTACCATGTGAGCCATCAGAGAAGCCCTGTAAACTGTAAAGAGCTATATAAATGTTGGTTATAATTTTTGCTATTTTGCAACCCTTTTACCATAAAATCTTTAATACAAATATCTCCTGCTTATAATCCCTTAGTAGCAGGTTAGATTGATAGTATCACTTAAGAATGTATGTTTCATTTTACTGCTGAAAATGTATGTATCACTAGATTTTCTTACTAAGGTTTCATATTAAAAATGAATAATAATCATTCCAACAGAAACAATTTATGAGTAAACATTGCCCATCTCCCCCACCCACAAAGTAAAATAACTGCTTTTAGTTTGTGTAGGGAGATTAAATATTTCTTCTTTGGCTTATATTGTAGCCTTTGAGAAACAATATTAAGTGATTCATTGGGTTGATCTCATTTTAAAGTGATTTTAGTCTGTTAACTTGCTTGAGTTCCCATTGTTGACTTTTATTTGTAAGAGACTTAGGCAGGTTCAATCTCTCACTGTACAAGTATGTTAAACCTTAATACTGTGAGCTGCATTATGAGTTCAGCATCACTGGAGGTGTGAACTAGGTGAGGCCAGATGGCTGGAAATGTTTAGGTGGATAGCATAGATGATATAGAGCTAAGAACTGGAAATCTTTCTAATTCTGCTATGTTGTGATCTTTTCTTCTGTTTATTTTCAAATTTAGATTATTAACATACTTATATATATTTTATTCCTTTAAATATTGCTTGTTCCCCTTAAAAACTTTGGAAATTCTGGCTAGGGAAAAATCTACTAGAGTAACATGAAAAAATATATTTTGTGTGTGTTACCAATTTTCTGAGCATTTTTTTTCTTTTTTCAGTGTTCATAATGCTTCATGTTCATCTTATATCATTTGTCTCATTCTGTCTAATAAATCCTAATTTATTTCTCTAATTCCCTTTTTTGGATTATAAAATTTTCTGGAGAGATAAGATATTTAATAACGCCCATACACCTCATTAATTTGTACAGAGCCTGACTCAATAAAACTTCTGAAGTTTAACTTATGGTTACTGGTACCTAAAGCTGGGAAGAAAGTTGGCCTTGATTAAGGTCGCTTATGCTTGGTTTTTTTCCTATCTGCCAGTCACGGAATCTACTCTCAACACATGTCATTCTGAGTCTGGTTAATTTTCTAATGTAAAATCCCATTTATATAAACATTAAAAGCATCTGGTAACCTAATCTTTTACAAAGCTCCCCCATTTCACATATATCCAAATGGTATCCAAAAATTCTTGGAAATAAAAAAAATTACCCGAAATAAGTATAGCTTCCCCACCCTAAATATAAAATCACTGGAGCTAATGTAAGCAACTGTCTGAGGATATTTAAGGTTAAAGTACTCATGGTAACGAAGCATTTGGTAATTTGTCCAGACTAGATTCCAGAATAGCTCCATTGTCTGATAACTGATGTCTTTAAATATTTGAGTTCACTTTGATTGTTAGTTTATGAGCATCCTTAAAGTCTGACATATTAATACTTCTGCTTGGAAACCTTTCTTAGGCCCCTACCTTCTTTTCCCAACATTCTTCATCCCTGTTGGAAAAAGAAAATAGAATCTTTAAAACTAAATAAGTGTGTCTCTTTCTTTAGTTACATTAAAAATTGTAATGTTTTTCATCAAGAAAACTCATTACCTGTGTTAGTATAGGTGAATTCCATGTTGTAGTCATCATATTTCTAATGGGTTTCCTCATATTTTTATTTTTTTCTCTTTTATTTTTATTTTTTAATATAAATTTATTTATTTTAATTGGAGGTTAATTGCTTTACAATATTGTATTGGTTTTGCCATACATCGCCATGAATCCACTACAGGTATACACGTGTTCCCCATCCTGAACCCCCCTCCTGTCTCCCTCCCCATACCATCCCTCTGGATCATCCCAGTGCACCAGCCCCAAGCATCCAGTTCTTGATTTGTAGAAAGTGGCAGCTGCTGCTTTGGATAAAAGGCTTTCAAACTGATTAATGTGTTCACCTATAATTTGATTTTTTTAAAGAAATACTTTTATGATAGTGAAAAGAATATGTCTCCTCTTCATTAAAAAATGGTGAAACATCTTGGCTTTTGCTCAGAATTTGAAAGTAAATGGGAATTGATTTGGAATATTGAAAAAGTCAAGAAGCTAACTGTGGGTCTGGCTCTGTCATTGACTGCCTGCCATTTCTTTGTATTTAAAATGAAGGAGTGTGTTAGGTAATTTCTAAGACTCATTTCAACTCTGATAACATTCTTCTATTGATAACATTTATTAGGTATGGATTGTGTCAGGATATCAAATAGAGGTATATATTGAAAATATGTAAATTTTTTACCCTTGGACTGTTAGAAAATGGTGAATCTATGCCCTCTGTACCCCTCAAAATGGAAGTTTTGTGTTCAGAATAGCCAAGTCAAAGATGGCTTCTGTTTAGAAATCTTAAATTTAAATTAATATCTTCTAAGAGTTTATGAGACTCGTGAGAGTAGCCATTGTGTGACAATATGATATCATATCATGCATATGTGTAAAGTACAGCAAATAGTAAACACCACAATTTCTTTTCTCATCCCTTTGGACTTCCTAGATCAGTTCCTTGAGGGTAAATAATTTTTGCTTTATCAATAGATTATCTGTTTACTCTGATTATAAAAAATGAGTCGTTGTTTCTGCTACCACCCTTCTCTTTTTCATCTCCCCCCAATATGTTAACTCTGTTACCAGTTAATTCAATAAGTTATGTTTAAATTGTTTTGAATATGTGAATATTATGAATATGTTGCTTATTATAGAGCCAAGTAAAACTCTTCATTATATTTCTTTTTAAAATTATTCTTAGTTTTACAATTTTATTATTTTTTTAACTTAATTTTTGTTTTATATTGGGGTATAGTTTATTTACAGTGTTCTGTTTCAGGTGTACAGCAAAGTGATTCAGCTAAACATTTACCCATATTCATTCTTTCTCAGATTCTTTCCCCATGTAGGTTATTACAGGATTATTGAGTAGAAGTCCCTGTGCTATACAGTAGATTCTTGTTACTTATCTATTTTAAACATAGTAGTGTGCATATGTCAATCCCAAACTACCAATTTATCCTTCCTCCTCCACCTTTCCACCTTGGTAACCATGTCTGTTTTTGAAGTTTGTTTCTGTTTTATAGATAAGTTCATTTGTAACATGTTTTAAGATTCCAATATAGGTGATATTACATGATATTTGTCTTTATCTGACTTACTTCACTGAGTATGATAATCTCTAGGTCCATCCATGTTGCTTCTAATGGTATTATTTCATTCTTTTATGGCAGAATAATATTCCATTGTATATATATACCATAACTTTTTCATCCATTTTCTGTTGATGAACATTTAGGATGCTTCCATGTCTTAGCTGTTGTAAATACTGCTGCAGTGAATGTTGGGGTGCATATATCTTTTCAAAATATGGTTTTCTCCAGATATATCCCCAGGAGTGGGATTGCTGTATCATATGGTTGTTCTGCTTTTAGTTTTTCAAGGAACCTCCATACTGTTGTTCATGCTGATTATACCAATTTACATTCCCACCAATGGTGTAAGAGGGTTCTCTTTTCTCCATATGCTCTCCAGATTTATTGTTTATATTATTGATAATGGCCATTCTAAACTATGTGAAGTGATATCCCATTGTAATTTTGATTCTCATTTCTCTAACAATTAGTGGTGCTGAACATCTTTTCATGTGTTTTTTTGCCATCTGTATGTCGTCTTTGGAGAAATATCTATTTAGATAGATCTTCTCCACATGTTTTCGTTGGATTTGTGTTTTTGATATTGAGCTGCATGAGCTGTTTGTGTATTTTGGAGATTAATCCCTTGTTAGTTGCCTTGTTTGTAAAATATTTTCTCCCATTTTATGGGATGTCCTTTCATTTTGTTTATGGTTTCTTTTTCTGTGCAAATGCTTTTAAGTTTAATTAGGTCCATTTGTTTGTTTTTTTGTTTTTATTTTCATTACTCTAGGAGATGGGTCCAAAAAGATATTGCTGAAGTTTATGTCAGTGTCCTGCCCATGTTTTCCTCTAAAAGTTTTATAGTATTTAGTCTTACATTTAAGTCTTTAATCCATTTTGAGTTTATTTGTGTATATAGTATTAGAGAATGTTCTAATTTTATTCTTTTCAATTTTCCTAGCATCACATACTGAAGAGACTATCTTTTCTCCATTGTATGTTCTGCCTCCTTTGTTATACATTTATTGACCATAGCTATGTAGGTTTATTTTGGGCTTTCTATGCTGTTCCGTTGATCTTTGCATCTGTTTTTGTGGCAGTACCATATTGTTTAGATGACTGTAGCTTTGTAGTATAGTCTGAAGTCAGGGAGCTTGATTGCTCCTTGGTCTGTTTTTTCTTTTTCTCAGGATTGCTTTGGCCATTTGGGATCTTTTGTGTTTCCATACAGCCTTAAAATTTTTTTTTGCTCTAATTCTCTGAAAAATGCTATTGGGAAGTTAGTTGATAGGAACTGCATGGAATCCATAGATTGCCTTGGATAGTACAGTCATTTTGACCGCATTGATTCTTCCAGTCTCAGAACATCTTATATCTTTCAATCTATGTCACCATAAATAGATGTTGAATTTTTGTCAGAAACTTTTTCTACATCTGTTGAGATGATCATATTGTCTTTATTCTTCAATTTGTTACTGTGGTATATCACATTGATTTGTGGATATTGAAGAATCCTTGCATCCCTGGGATAAATCCCACTTGATCTTGGTGTATGATCCTGTTAGTATATTGTTGGATTCAGTTTGCTAGTATTTTGTTGAGTATTTTTTTTAATACTTATTCAACTTTATTTGAAATGCTATAGTGTCTTCCAAAGTGGTTTTAAAAATTTATTTATTTTATATTGAAGGATAATTGCTTTACAGAATTTTGTTATTTTCTGTCAAACCTTAACATGAATCAGCCATAGGTATTCATATATTCCCTCCCTCTTGAACCTCCCTCCCATCTCCCTCCCCACCCCACCCCTCTAGGTTGATACACAGCCCCTGTTTGAGTTTCTTGAGACCTACAGCAAATTCCCATTGGCTATCTATTTTACATATGGTAATGTAAGTTTCCATGTCAGTTTCTCCATACATCTCACCCTCTCCTCCCCTCTCCCCATGTCCATAAGTCTGTTCTCTATGTCTGTTTTTCCACTGCTCCCCTGCAAATAAATTCTTCAGTATTGTTTTTCTAGAGTCCATGTATATGCGTTGGTATATGATATTTATCTTTCTCTTTCTGATTTACTTCACTCTGTATAATAAGCACTAGGTTCATCCACCTCACTAGATCTGACTCAAATGTGTTCCTTTTTATGGCTGAGTAATACTCCATTGTGTATATGTGCCACAGTTTCTTTATCCATTCATCTGTCTGTGGACATCTAGGTTGCTTCCATGTTCTAGCTATTGTAAATAGTGCTGCAACGAACATTGGGGTACATGTGTCTTTTTAAATTTTCATTAGTTTTTCCACTGCTCCCCTGCAAATAAATTCTTCAGTATTGTTTTTCTAGAGTCCATGTATATGCGTTGGTATATGATATTTATCTTTCTCTTTCTGATTTACTTCACTCTGTATAATAAGCACTAGGTTCATCCACCTCACTAGATCTGACTCAAATGTGTTCCTTTTTATGGCTGAGTAATACTCCATTGTGTATATGTGCCACAGTTTCTTTATCCATTCATCTGTCTGTGGACATCTAGGTTGCTTCCATGTTCTAGCTATTGTAAATAGTGCTGCAACGAACATTGGGGTACATGTGTCTTTTTAAATTTTCATTTCCTCAGGGTATATGCCTAGCATTGGGATTGATGGTTCATATGGTTTTATTCCTAGTTTCTTGAAATTCCTTGAAAAACATCTTCCATAGTGGCTGTATCAATTTATATTCCCACCAACAGTGCAAGAGTGTTCCCTTTTCTCCACACCCTCTCCAGCATTTATTGTTTGTAGACTTTTGTTGATGGCCATTCTGACTGGTGTGAGGTGATTATCTCATTGTCATTTTGATTTGCATTTCACTATAATGAGCAATATTTAGCATCTTTTCATGTGTTTGTTGGTCATCTTGTGTCCTTTTTTGGAGAAATGTCTGTTTAGGTCTTTTTTTTGTTTGTTTTGATTGGGTTGTTTGTTTTTCTGGCATTGAGTTGTATGATCTGCTTATGTATTTTGGAAATTAATCCTTTGTCATTTGTTTCATTTGCTATTATTTTCTCCCATTTTGAGGGTTCTCTTTTACCTTGCTGGTGGGAAGCTTTTGGATCTTCTTCCTTAGCCGTACTGCCCCTGGGTTTCAATTGTGGTTTTATTTCTATCTCTGCATATGGGTCGCCCATTTGGGTTTGCTCCTGAGGCTGCCCTGGAGGACTTAGGGCCAGGTGTGGAGGTGGTGCAGTTGCTTGGGTCACAGTGATTCTGGCAGCACAAGGTACTCAGAGATTTGGTGGCTAGGGCATCCGGAAATATAGTGTTTTAGAAGGGTATGGGAACCAGTATTGGCCAATGTGTTCCAGTATTCTTGCCTGGAGAACTCCCTCCCTGACAGAGAAGCTTGGCAGGCCACAGTCCACATGTTCACAAAGAGTTGGACACAACTGAAGCAGCTCTGCATGTATAGATGCAAGACTTTTTTTGCCTTTGGCAGCTCTGCCCCAGTGAAGGTTAGTAAGGTAGCACACCTGCTTGGGTCATGTGGACCTTGATGGTGCCAAGTGTACAGAGACATGGACTGTCTCAGCTGCAGGAGTTATGACCCTATCAGCGTCTTTTTTGGTGATCAGAAGGCCTCTTCAGCTAGTCTTTCTCCATAGCTCCACCTGTTCAGCTGTGGATGCTGGCATGTGGGAAGAGAGAGGCTACAGTGATGGCTTCACCCCCTATGCATGACTCAGCAGTATTGCCTTGCTTGCAGGCTTCCTGGCTTTCCTCCACAGGCATTTCCTACCATAATCTCCTCCTTCATGTCCCCTCAGTCTGTCTCTCTGCAGTAAACAGCAGCCCTCGCCCTGGGATTGCTCCACAATCCCTACGCTCCAGTTCCCAGCCGCTACAGCTTCTAGGGGACCTGCATCCCTCCCTGGGGTACATAGGCTGTGGCAAGGACTGTATGATTCTCATTCCATTTAGGCTGCCACAGATCAGCTGCTTCACTCTCAGCCTTAAATGCTTCTCCTCTGACCCAGAAAATTGCCCTGATGCGGGGATTGGACCCTGCTTCAGTTCACCCACCCACTGAGGGCAGGTCCAGTCCTTCTAACACTCCCATTTCTACCCGTAGTTCCTTCTTCCTACTGAGTTTTGTGTGGTTCTGTATATTCTTTTTCTGGTGGTCACGTACTGCTGTCTGCTCTCAGCTGGTATTCTGCAAGCACTTCTGTGTCTGAAGGTGTATTCCTGATGTATCCATGGAGAGAGATGTACTTCACATCCACTTATTCCTCTGCCATCTTGTTCTCTCAGGATTTTTGTTTTTATGTTTATCAGTGATATGGGCCTGTAGTTTTATTTTTGTGTGGTATCTTTCTCTGGTTTTGATATTAGGGTGATGGTGGACTCATAGAATGAGTTTGGAGGTCTTCCTTCCTCTACAATTTTGGGAAGTTTCAAAAGTATAGGTGTTGACTCTTCTCTAAATGATAAAATTAGACTGTGAAGCTATCTGGTCCTAGATTTTTGTTTGTTAGAAGTTTTAAAGTTACATTTTCAGTTTTAGTACTTGTAATTGATCTGTTCACATTTTCCATTTCTTTCTGGTTCAGTCTTTGAAGATTGTACCTTTCTAAGAATTTATGTATTTCTTCTAGATTGACCATTTTATTGACATACAGTTCTTGAAATTGTCTCTTTTGAACCTCATATATCTCTGGTATCAGTTTTAAATTCTCCATTTTCATTTCTAATTTTATTGATTTGAGTCATGTCCCCTTTTGTTCTTGATGAGACTAGATAAAGATTTATCAATTTTGTTTATCTTTTCAAAGAACCAGCTTTTCACTTCATTGATCTTTTCTATTTTCTTTGTCTCTATTAATATTTAATTTATTTCTGCTCCAATCTTTATTATTTCTTTCCTTCTAATAAGTTTGGATTTTCTTTGTTCTTCTTTCTCTATTGTTTTAGGTGTAAGGTTAAGCTGTTTGAGATTTTTTTGTTTCCTTAGGTAAGATTTTATTGCTATAAATATCCCTCTTAGAATTGCTTTTGTTGTGTCCCAAAGGTTTTGGATGATCATGTTTTCATTTTCATTTGTCTCTAGGTATTTTTTGATTTCCTATTTGATTTCTTTGGTAATCCACTGGTTGTTTAGTAACATTTTTAGTCTCCATGTGTTTGTGTTTTTTACAGTTCTTTTCTTATAGTTGATTTCTAGTCTCACAGTGTTTTGGTCAGAAACAGTGCTTGATATGATTTCAATTTTCTTAAATTTACCAGGGTTTACTTTGTGGCCCAGCATGTTATCTATCCTGGAGAGTGTTCCATGTGCACATGAGAAGAACATATATTCTGCTGCTTTTGGATGGAATGTCCTATAAATATCAATTAAGCACATCTGTTCTAATCTGTCATTTAAAGCCTGTGTTTCCTTATTGATTCTCTGTCTGGATGATCTGTCCATTGATGTAGGTGTGGGTGTTAAAGCCCCACCCCCCCCATTATTATCTTACCATTGGTTTCTTCTTTTATGGCTGTTAGCATTTGCCCTGTGAATCGAGGTACTCCTATGTCAGGTACATATATATTTTCTTTTCTTTTCTTTTTTTACATTTATATTTTCAATTGTGATATCTTCTTGGATTGGTTCCTAGATCATTATGTAGTGTCCTTTGTCTCTTATAACAGTCTTTATTTTAAAGTCTATTTTGTCTGATATGAGTATTGTTACTACAACTTTCTTTTTATCTCTATTTGCATGGAATATCTTTTTCCATCACCTTTCTGTCTGTATGTGTCCCTAGATCTGAAGTGGGTCTCTTGTAGACAGTATTTATAAGGGTCTTATTTTTGTATCCATTTATCTAGTCTATGTCTTTTGGTTTGAGCACTTAACCCATTTCTTTTAAGAAATTATCGATATATATATGTTTTTATTGCTATTTTGTTGTTTAGGATTTGTTTTTGTAGGTATTTTTTCTCCCTTCCTCTTTTTATTATCTTCTCTTGTGGTTTGATGACTATCTTTAGAGTTGTGTTTGGATTGCTTTTCCTTTTTTCAGTGTGTATCTGTTGTATGTTTTTGGTTTGAAGTTACCTTGAGGTTTTGATATAGCAGTCTACACACACACACACACACACACGATTGTTTAATGCTGCTGCTAAGTTGCTTCATTCGTGCCCAACTCTGTGCGACCCCATAGACGGCAGCCCACCAGGCTTCGCTGTCCCTGGGATTCTCCAGGCAAGACCACTGGAGTGGGTTGCCATTTCCTTCTCCAATGCTTGAAAGTGAAAAGTGAAAGTGAAGTTGCTCAGTCGTGTCCGACTCTTCATGACCCCATGGACTGCAGCCTACCAGGTTCCTCCGTCCATGGCATTTTCCAGGCAAGGGTACTGGAGTGTTTTGTGCTACTGGTATCTTAATTTTAAATGCATTTCCAGTATCCTGCATTTGTAGTCTTCTCATGATTGCTGGTTTCAATACCATATTTATATGTGGATGATCTCCCACATTGTTTGTTTGCCTTTATCAGTGAGTTTTCCCATTTGTAATTTTATTTTTAATTGTGGCCATTTCTTTTCCACCCAGAGAAGTTTCTTTACCATTTGTTGTAATGCTGGTTTGGTAGTGCTGAATACTCTTAGATTTTGGTTGTCTGTAAGTCTTTGATTTCTCTGCTGACTCTGAACAAGATCCCTTTGGCGTAGAGTATTCTTGGTTGTAGGTTTTTCCCTTTATCACTTTAAATATATTGTGTCACTCCATTATGACCTTCAGAGTTTTTGCTGAAGTATCAGCTGACAGCCATAATGGGATTCACTTGTATGTTATTTGTTGTTTTCAATATTTTCTCTTTGTCTTTAATTTTTGTCAATTTGATTAATATGTATCTTGGTGTCTTCATCCTTGGGTTTATCCTGTATGGGATTCTATTGCACTTCCTAGACTTGCATGAGTATACCTTTCCCATGTTAGGTAAGTTTTTGACTATTATCTCTTAAATATTTTCACAAACTCTTTCTCTCTTCTCCCTCTGGTACCCCTGTAATGCAAATGAACCTGCATTTAATGTTTTTTTTTTTTTCAGAGGTCTCTGAGATGGTCCCCCTTTTTTAAAAATTCTTTTTTTCTTTATCCTGTTCCACAGCAGTAATTGCCACCAGTCTTTCCGCTCACTTACTCATTCTTCTGCCTCACTTATTCTGCTACTGATTCCTTCTAGGGTATTTTCCATTTTAGTTATTGTATTCTTCATCTCCATTTGTTTTTTCTATAAATTCTCTAGTTCTTTGTTAAACATTTTGTGTATTTCTTGGTATATGCTTGGGTCATCTTTACTGTCATTACTCTTAATTCTCTTTTAGGCAGGTTGCCTATCTCCACTTCACTTAGTTGTTCTGAGAATTTATCATGTTCCTTCTGGAATGCATTTTTTCTGCTGTCTCATTTTGCCTTACTTTGTATGTTTGTGGTCTCCATTTCATTTCTCAGGCTGCAGGTTTGTAGTTCCTCTCTCTTCTGGTGTCTGCCCCCCTGGTGGATGAACTTGGTCCAGGTGCTTGTACTGGCTTCTTGGCAGCCGCTGGTGCCTGTCCACTGGTTGGTAGAGCTGGGTTTTATTGCCCTTCTGTGCAAGGCCATGTCAAGTGGTATGTTTAGAGACATCTGTGCACTCAGAACAACTTTAGGCAGCTTATCTTTAATGGATAAGGCTGTGTTCCCACCCTGTTGGTTGTTTGGCTTGAGGTATCCCAGCAGGGAGAAGGCAATGGCACCCCACTCCAGTACTCTTGCCTGGAAAATCCCATGGATGGAGGAGCCTGGTAGGCTGCAGTCCATGGGGTCGGTAAGAGTCGGACACGACTGAGTGACTTCATTTTCACTTTCATGCATTAGAGAAGGAAATGGCAACCCACTCCAGTGTTCTTGTCTGGAGAATCCCAGGGATGGTGGAGCCTAGTGGGCTCCTATCTATGGGGTCGCACAGAGTCGGACCCAACTGAAGCGACTTAGCAGCAGCACAGCAGCATCCCAGCACTGGAGCCTGCAAGCTGTCATGTAGGGCCAGGTATCAGGGCCAAAATGGTGACATCCTGGAGAGCTTGTGCAGATGAATACTCCCTTGGGCCTCTGCCACAACAATCATTGCCCACACAGTGAGCCACAGCTGACCCCTGCTTCCCCAAAAGACCTGCATGACCTGCAAGGATATCTGGCCCAGGCTTCTAGGAGTCACTGCTTTTCCCTGGGTTCCAGTGCATGTGAAACCTTGTGTGTGCCCTCCAAAGGTAGAGTCTCTGTTTCCCCCAAGTCTTGTGGAGCTTCTGCATTCAAGCCCTGCTGACCTCAAAAGCCAAATGCTCTGGGGGCTATTCCTCCCAATGCCAGACCCCTAGACTATGGAGCCTGTTATGGGGCTTAGAACACTCACTCCTGTGAGAGAACCTCTGCAGTTAATTATTCTCTCGTTTGTTTGTCATGCATTCCAGGGTGTATGGAATTTGGTTATATTGTGAAAGCACCCTCCCTACAATCTTGTTGTGGCTTCTTCTTTGTCTTTGGATATAGAGTATCTTTTTTGATAGGTTCTAGTCTTTTTTGTTGATGGTTGTTCAGCAGTTAGTTGTGATTTTGGCTTTTTTTCATCAGAGAACATAAGCTCAAGTCATTCTCCTCCTCCATCATGTCTCCTGCCAATACCTGTATTTTTATATTGTATTGATCTTTTCCCCAGAGTCTCTAATTCCATTTCTTCTGTTTTCATAATGTATTTCTCATGACCTTTGTTTCTTTCAAAAGCTGCATTGTATCTCATTCCCTTACATTTTTCCTGAGAGATACACCTGGGACATCATCACAAGTGGCCTTATATTGATGATATATAAAAATATAATTCACTTTCATTTATTGGATTTATACCTAGCAACTTTGGTAAACACTATTAATTCTAACTTCTCTGTATATTTTTAAAAAGTTTTCTATCTGTACAATCAAATCATCTGTGAATGACATTTTTTGTATCTTTTTCTCCAAACTTTTTTTCNGCTTGGAGAATTTTGAGCATTACTTTACTAGCATGTGAGATGAGTGCAATTGTGCGGTAGTTTGAGCATTGTTTTGCAGTGCCTTTCTTTGGAATTGGAATGAAAACTGACCTTTTCCAGTCCTGTGGCCACTGCTGAGTTTTCCAAATTGGCTGGCATATTGAGTACAGCACTTTCACAGCATCATCTTTCAGGATTTGAAACAGCTCCACTGGAATTCCATCACCTCCAGTAGCTTTGTTCGTAGTGATGCTTTCTAAACCCCACTTGACTTCACATTCCAACATGTCTGACTCTAGATTAGTGATCACATCATCATGATTATCTGGGTCAAGAAGATCTTTTTTGTACAGTTCTTCCACGTATTCTTGCCACCTCTTCTTAATATCTTCTGCTTCTCTTAGGTCCAGCCCTCTTCTGTTCATTCTCTGGAGGAGTTTGGTTAGATTTAAATTATTTGTTATAGCTTACTTGCATTATAGTCAGATATCATGTCCTGTGTGAAACCATTCCTTTGAGATATAGCTCAACTAACCTTAAAGCCCTGTTTATGGCCAGCTTTTGTAAATATCCAAGGTGTGGGCTCAGTGGTGAGGGATCTGTGTGCCAGTTCGAGGGACATGGGTTCCATCTCTGATCTGGGAGTTTCCCACATGCTGTGGGACAACTAAGCCTCTGCACTACAGCTATTGACCCATTGCTCTAGAGTCTGAAAGCCACAACTACTGACCCCACATGCCACAACTACTGAAGTCTGCACACCCTAGAGACCATGGTCCACAGCAAGAGAAGCCACTGTGATGAGAAGCCCACAGACAGTAACTAGAAAGTAGCTCCCACTCACTACAACTAGAGAAAAGCCCAAGCAGCAATGAGGACCCAGGACAGCTAATAATAAATAAATAAAATTATCTTTTTAAGTATCCAGAGTGCACCCAGAAGAAATGTGTGTTCTACATTTGATGGGCACAGTGTTTTATTTATGTTGATTAGAACAAGTTTGTAATCATGTTCAAATCTTTCTACACCTTCACAGAGATCTGTTTAAAATTTGCAACTCTGGTTGTGGATTTGTCTATTTCTCCTTGTAAATCTGGACTGTTTAACTATATATATTTTAGGATCTTATTAGTATATACAAATTTAGTTTTTCTTTTAAAGTGTATTTCTTTTAAGCAAAACCTTTTTTATTCTAAAATGAGGCTTTTATCTTTTGTAATGCTTTTTGCCTTAAAGTCTATTTTGTCTGAAGTAGCATAGCTGTATGTTACTTATCATAAGCAGAAGATATTTAAGAGGAGGTGACAAGAATGCACAGAACTATATAAAAAAGATCTTCATGACCCAAATAACCACAATGGTGTGATCACTCACCTCAAGCCAGACATCCTGGGATGTGAAGTCAAGTGGGCCTTAGAAAATATCACTACGAACAAAGCTAGTGGAGGTAATGGAATTCCAGTTGAGCTATTTCAAATCCTAGAAGATGATGCTGTGAAAGTGCTGCACTCAATATGCCAGCAAATTTGGAAAACTCAGCAGTGGCCACAGACTGGAAAAGGTCAGTTTTCATTCCAATCCCAAAGAAAGGCAATGTCAAAGAATCTTCAGACTATCACACAATTGCACTCATCTCACACGCTAGCAAAGTAATGCTCAAAATTGCTTTTGAGCTAGGCTTCAATAATTCATGAACCGTGAACTTCCAGATGTTCAAGTTGAATTTAGAAAAGGCAGAGGATCCAGAGATCAAATTGCCAACATCCGTTGGATTATTGAAAAAGCAAGAGAGTTCCAGAAAATAAAATCTACCTCTGCTTTATTGACTACACCAAAGCCTTTGGCTGTGTGGATCACAACAAACTGTGGAAAATTCTTTAAGAGATGGGAATACCAGACCACCTGACCTGCCTCTTGAGAAATCTGTATGCAGGTCAGGAAGCAACAGTTAGAACTAGACATGGAACAACAGACTGGTTCCAAATAGGGAAAGGAGTATGTCAAGCTTGCATATTGTCACCCTCCTTATCTACCTTATATGCAGAATACATCATGAGAAACGCTGGACTGGAAGAAGCACAACCTGAATCAAGATTGCAGGGAGAAATATCAATAACCTCAGATATTCAGATGTCACCACCCTTAAGGCAGAAAGCCAAGAAGAACTAAAGAGCCCCTTGATGAAAGTGAAAGAAGAGTAAAAATGCTGGCTTAACACTCAACATTCAGAAAAGTAAGATCATGGCATCCAGTCAAATCACTTCATGGCAAAAGATGGAGAAACAATGGAAACATTGAGAGACTTTATTTTTGGGTCTCCAAAATCACTGCAAATGGTGACTGCAGCCATGAAATTAAAAGACACTTGCTCCTTGGAAAAGCTATGTTCAACCTAGACAGCATATTAAAAAGCAGAGGTCCTTCTAGTTAAAGCTATGGTTTTTCCAGTAGTCATGTATGGATGTGAGAGTTGGACTATAAAGAAAGCTGAGCACCAAAGAATTGATGCTTTTGATTTGTGATATTGGAGAAGACTCTTGAGAGTCCCTTGGACTGCAAAGAGATCAAACCAGTCCATCCTAAGGGAAATCAGTCCTGAATATTGATTGGAAGGACTGATGTTGAAGCTGAAACTCCAATACTTTGGCCACCTGATGGGAAGAACTGACTCACTAGAAATGACCCTGATGCTGGGAAAGATTGAAGTTGGGAGGAGAAAGGGAAGATAGAGGATGAAATGGTTGGATGGCATCACTGACTTGATGTACTTGAGTTTGAGCAAGCTCCGGGAGTTGGTGATGGACAGGGAAGCCTGGGGTGCTGCAGTCCATGGGGTCGCAAAGAGTCAGACTCTACTAAGTGACTGAACTGAATTGAACATAGCTATATAAGTTTTCTTTATTATTTGAATAACTTTTTCATCATCTGTGAATTTTTGTTTTTGGTGTCCAAAATAGCAAACGTGTTGCAGTTTACCCAGTTTTCTGCAGTCTGAGAATACTTGCCTCTTGAGTACTTTTTAAACAATGCACTTACAAACCTAACTTTTTAATAACAATAGTTTCAAAAAGCTGAAAGAAATTTTAATGAATTACAAGTATATCTTCCCTCTAGATTCAATATCTATCATTTTGCCATATTTGCTTTCTATTTTTGTGTTATCTCTAACATCTGTGTGTGCATGTATTTAATGATTATATAAGTTTACTTAGTAACTTAAAAAAATCTTGTTTATATATGCACTTTTTCTAAATTATTCAGAAATAATTTTCAGACATCATGACATGTTATAAGCTGAATATCTCAGCATGTTTCATGACTTAGCAGAGGAAAAGAACATTACACTGTATCATCACATCATTATCACACTTAAAAAAGTTAATAATTTTAAAGTATAGCTTAATATTCAAGTCATATTCCGATGGTCCTAAAAACCTTTCATAGCTGTTCATGTATCACATTTGTTTTCTTAAGTTTTTAAAAGTTCTTAAAAATCTGGAATTAAGTTTCTAAAAGTATGGGATGGTTTGGAGGAAAATTTTCCATGGATCTCTTGTATCTCTGTACATCTTGAGAAGAGAGGAAATAGCTCTTTGTTCTCAACTATCTTTTCAAGAATATTTATATAGTGAACACCTTGGAAAATAAAGATAGTATCTCCCTTTGGAGTAAAATCCAGATTTCTTTCCTGTCCAGTGTAGTAAAGATAAAATCTCAGAGCAATTATCAAGAAAGCTTACTTCCCATTATAAAATATGCAGGTTCCCTAAACAGTCAATTTATTTCTTGTGACAATAATGTGTATGTGAAGGCATTATCTTGTCCTCTTCATGTCAGCCTATGGGAACTGGGGCTCAGGGAAACGTGGGATGTTACTGTAAATAATAAATTATGTGTTGTCTCTAGTCAAAAAAGTTTTGTATTTTGTGACAACATCCGTGAAACTATGGCAAGCTAACTTGTTTGCTTCCAAGTAAAGAAAAATCTCAGACCCTTCACAGTTTTTGACAGTAGTTTTCTCACATTTTATTTCATGACACTGATTGTTAACAGCTTCATTGAGATAATTTACATACAATTTATTTGCTTAAAGTTCACAGTTCAGTGGGTTTTTTGAATATTTACAGAGTTGTGCAACAATCACTCAAATTCATTTTTGAACATTTTTATCAACCCCAAAAGAAATCTACACTCCCCATGACTCTGCAACCACCCAGACCTAGGTAACCACCAATCTAGTTGCTGTTTCTAGAGGGCTGTCTGCTCTGGACATTTCATGTAAATAGAGTCAGGCAACATGTAGTCTTTGGTATCTGCTTCTTTCATTTAGCATAATGTTTTCAAGGTTCATCCATGTTTGTAGTATATGCCAGTACTTTTTTCCTCTTCATTGCCAAATAATATTCCACCAGACACATATGTTTCATTTTACCTACCAGTCTATCAGTTGATGGACAATTTTTATCAACAGTTTTTAGGCAATTGTGAATATGACTATGAACGTTCATGTATGTGTTTGTGTTTTATTTCTCTTTTGCTTAGGCATAAATCTTAGGTGTGGAATTGCTGAGTCTAAAGGTGGAAAATTAGTTTATTAACTTGACATCTTTTTTAATATAATCATTTACTCCTATAAATTTTCTTCTAAACATTTTTAAATGCATCTCATATGCTGTCATATTTTCCGGTTTTATTTTCATTTACTTCATAAGAGTACTAATATAAGCTGTTATTTCTTTTTTTGACCCAAAGCTTAATTTGGAACAAATTGTTTATTTTCTACATTCTTGTAAATATTTCCAGTTTTCCCCTGTTATTCATTTATCATTTCATTCCATTGTCATGGCAAAACATACTTTGATTTCAGTTCTTTAACTTTTATTGAAGTTGATTTTATAAGATTTAGCATATAAGCTATCCTGGAGAATGTCCTATGCATTCTTGAGAAGAATGTACATTATACTCTTCTCGGGTAGAGGGTTGAATAGATGTCTGTTAGGTCTAGCTGATCTTTGTTGTTGTTCAAGTCCTCTATTTACTTGTTGATTTTCTGCCTTGCTATTTTACCCATTATTGAAGACAGTCCAGCTATTGTTGAATTGTCTATTTCTAACTTGCCAGTTTTTGTTTCCTGTATTTTGGGGTTCTTTTGCTAGGTGCATCTATGTTTCTACTTGTAATGTCTTTCTGATACGTTGACTCTTTTATCATTATAAAATGTCCTTTTTTTTTATCTCTAGTAATGTTTTTTGTTTTATTATATATTTTGTCTGTTAGTATATCCATACAGCTTTGTTATGGTTGCTATCTTAGTTTGTGCTGTATGATAAAATACCACAACTGTGCTGTGCTTAGTCGCTCAGTTGTGTCTGACTTTGTGACCCCATGGACTGTAGCCTGCCAAGCTCCTCTGTCCATGGGGATTCTACAGGCAAGAATACTGGAGTGGGTTGCCATTCCTTTCTCCAGGGGATCGTCCCAACCAAGGGATCAAACCCACATCTTCTGCATTGTCAGGTGGACTTTTTACCATCTGAGCCACCAGGGAAGCCCAAGAATGGAGTGGGTAGCCTATCCCTTCTCCAGGGGAACTTCCCAACCCAGGAATCGAACCAGGGTCTCCAGCATTGCAGGCAGATTCTTTATTAGCTGAGCTACCCAGGAAATTGAGCTACCACAAATTAGGTGGATTATAAACAGCAGGAATATATTTTTCACATTTCTGGAAGGTGGGATTTCGGTATCAAGCTGTCAGCATGGTCATGTTCTGGAGAGAGCCCATATTGCAAACTGCTGACTTCTTGTATCCTCACATGACAGAAAGAGGGCTGGGTACCATTTGGCTTCTTCTTATAAGGAGACTAATCCTACTCATGAGGATCATATCCTCATGATCTAAGTATCTCCACAAAGCCTCACCTCTTAGTATCATAACATTGGAATTGGCATCTCAACATATGCATTTGTAGGGACAGGGAACAAATATTTAGTCCATTTCTGGGAACAAATATTCAGTCCATTTCTGTTGCTGTTTGGGTGACTGTATTATTTCCATTTTTTTATGTTCAGTCTTTTTGTATGTTTTCATCTAATGTGTTATTCTGTAGACATCATTGGATCTTTTTTATATAGTCTGAAAATCTGAATTTTGATTGGCTTGTTTAATCCATTCGCATTCAATGTTATTATTGATATGATTGGATTTTGTCTGCCATTTTACTTTTTGTTTTCTGTGTTTCTCATCCATTTTGTTGTTTTCTTCTTCTATTACCTTCATTTTTGAGTGAATATTTTCTAGTTTAATACAAACTTTTCTTTAATGTTTTTCTTCACTGTTTTTTTTTTTTTTTTTTTTTTAGTTTCTTTATGGTTGCTCTAGGGCTTATTATGGATATCATAACCTATCATAATCTACTTAAAATATAGCAACTGAATTCCACTAAAATATAGAAATATTATTTCTATGACACTTTATTCTTTTTCCCTCCTCCTATTATTATACATATTACATCTTTGTATATTAGAAACTTAAAAATAAAATATTTTAATTGAAATTAGAATGTTGTATAACTTTATGTCTTTAAAGAAACTGAGAAAAGCAAGGAAAGGAAGTATACATAGTTTGTTATATTGAACTTCTTATTTAACTTTTCTGGGTTTTTTGTTCATTTGAATTCACATTATTATCTGTTGTAAATTATTTCAATACTTTGCTCTCATGACCTCCTTAGTTATGTTATTGTCAAATATGTTACCTTTCTATATGTTATAGGCCCATCCCATTATGCCACATGTTTTATGTAATTGCATTTTAAGTCAGTTAAGAGAAGAAAGATATAGAAATATGCATTTTTACTGCCTTTTACAGTTGTATGTGCTGTGCCATGCTCAGTTGCTCAGTCATGTCCAGCTCTTTGTGACCCCATGGACTATAGCCCACCAGGCCCTCTGTCCATGGAATTTTCCAGGCAAGAACACTGGAGTGGTTTGACATTCCTGGCTCCAGGTGATCTTCCCAACCCAGGGGGTATTGAACCCACATCCCCTGCATTTCAGGTGGATTCTTTACCATTGAGCCACGTGGGGAGCCCTTACAATTATATAGTTGTGTCTAATAGCATTCCTTTTCTTTTTTCCTGTGGCTTCAAATTACTGTCTGGATTCACTTTTTTTCAGCATGAACAATTTCCTATGTTAGTTTTGGTAGAGCATGTCTGATTGCAATAAAATCGGTTTGCTTTTGTTTATTTGGGAATGTCTTTGTTTCACCTTTGTGTTCCAAAGATAGCTTTGCTGGCTATAAGATTCTTGGTTAATAGTTTTTGTCTTTGAGGACTTTTAATATGCCATCCCACTGTCTTTGAACATCCGTTGTTTCTGAGTGTTATTTGTTAATCTTTCTGAAAATCAGTGCTAGAGAACGCCATTTTTCTCTTGCTGCTTTCAAAACTTTTTCATTGTCCTTGTTTTTGAATATTTGTACCATGATATTATGTATGTAGTTCATTTTTAGCCATTATTTCTTCTATTTTTTCTTGGCTGTATTGGATGTTTGTTGCTGTGCACAGGCTTTTCTCTAGTTAGGGAAGCAGGGGCTACTCTCTAAATTGCCATGTGCAGACATCTCAGTGTGGTGGCTTTTTTTGTGGCAAAGCATGGGCTCTAGAGCATGAGGGCTTCAGTTGTGGCACATGGGCTCTGTAGTTGTGACTAGGGGGCTTAGTTGCCCTGTGGCATGTGGGATCTTCCTGGACTAGGGATTGAACCTGTGTCCCTTGCACTGGTGGACTCAACCACTGGGCCACTAGGGAAGTCCCCTTCTATTATTTTTTCTCCTACTTATTCTGTCTCTTCTCATTCTGTTACTCTCATTATATGTAAGATGATGCCCTCAATGATGCTCTATACTTCTCTGAGGTTCTGTTTATTTTTGTTCCTCATTTTCCTTCCTGTTGTTCAGGTTGCATGATTGTTACCATCTATTATAAAGTTCATTGATTGTTTCTTCTACCAATTCAAATATACTGTTGAGCCCTCTAATGAATTTTTCTTTTTAGTTTTCTTTTATTTTTCAACTCTAGAATTCCATTTGTTCTTTTAAGTATGTTTCTTTATTGATATTATCTATTAGTTGAGATATTATCATTATACTTTACTTCTTTAAACATTGTTTCCTTTAATTCTTTGAACATATTTGTATAATGGGTGCTTTGACATTTTTGCACACTAATTTCATCATCTCAGCCCTGTGAAAAGTAGTTCTATTGCTTGTTTTTTTTCCCTTTTTGTATGGGATACTTTCTTGTTTCTTTATATGTCTTACTGTATTTTGTTAAAATTTGGACATTTTAGGTAATGCATTTTAGCCAATCTGATTATTGATTCTCCTCCTCGCCAGGGCTTGTGCTTGTTTGTCCTTTTTTTTTTTTTCCAACGAGTTTGCTAGACTATTTGATTGAGGTCTCTTTCCCCCACATAGTACAGCATCTGATGTCACTACCCAAAGGTTGTAGCCTTAGACATGTTCACAGTCACCCTGATATGACTGTGTATTTATCAGGGTTCTCTTTGATGGTCTTTTCCCCTGCTGTCTCTCTTAAGGTGATTTCCTTTGGTATCTTACCCAGCTATAAACCTTCACTGATGACTTACTAGTGGCTGTATTGTTTTTCACAGTGTCTTTGGGCATGCATGGGGCTTCCCTTGTAGCTCAGTTGGTAAAGAATCTTCCTGCAGTGTAGGAGACCTAGGTTTGATCCTTGGGTTGGGAAGATCCCCCGGAGAAGGAAATGGCAACCCACTCCATCCTTGCCTGGAAAATCCCATGGAGAGAGGAGCCTAGTGGGCTGCAGTCCACGGGGTCGCAAAGAGTCGGGGCACGACTGAGCGACTAACACTTAATTACTTACTTGGGCATGCATTGCTCCAGGTTCTGACAGTTAATTTAGGGCCTGTTTCAGAAGTTAATTTTGAAGCCAAATCTTTGAGACTTGTTCTAGTTTCAGGGCTTCTCTTCTTATTTTTCTCTTTCTCCAGTTACCTTTGGTAAATTGTAGCTGATTTGTGGTTTGACTTGTTCTCATAAAGCTAACTGCCTCTTCTTAATTGCTTGCCACCAAAATTTCTGTTGTTTTTGAGAGTGCCTTTTGGTTTAAAATTCCCCACATCTGTTCCAGGTAAAGTCAGGTCCCTTAGGGAGACCTTCAGAGATCTTTGTTTTTATGGTCTCCCTACCTGTCAACTGACCCACCCATGCAAAATCTGTGTGACTGCTCCAGAACTGATGGCAGAAGCAGTGACCCTCTTTTTTAGAGTGACACCCTGCATTGTGAACAGGGCACTGAGAAGGACAGTAACATCTGGTCTCCTCAGCTTGATTACACTAGCATCAGCCTTTGTTCTATGAGTGACTGAGTCCGGTACTCTAGCCTGCCATGCCAGAGGTTAGATCTTTTATCTTATGAGTTGGGACTGTGTGGAAGACAAGAATCACAAAACCCTCAACTGTTCTTGCTTGGAGTACTTGTGTAGTTTGGAACTGGGCATTACTGTAATGCTCAGCTGGGTGATGAAAGAAGGAACTCTGCATTCATGTCTGCTTCCCACCTTGTGTGGAGCTTTTGTCAAACTCAGCAGGGCAGGAGGAGAGGAAAGGAGTTGGTCATGGCTAAAATGCCATACATTCTTTCTGTTCACACTGAAGTTTAGTAAATTTTGTTGAATAAGTGTTTCTTCATTTGCTGTAGGTTTTTCAGATAACATCCAGAATTTGTTTTCCTAAATTTCATCATTTATTGTTGTTTGCTTAGGGAGATGATTCAGACTTCCTCAAGCTCTCATTTACAAAGTCATCTCTCTCAAGGCGTGGCACTGGGTTTTTGAATAGTCCATCATAGATTTTTCTATAATGTACCATATTCCAGATTTGTCTGATTATTTCATCATAGTGTGCCAGTGTATTGTCTTTTCTAAGATAGTACTTTCTGTTTCTTTCTCTTTTGTCTTCTTTTGAATTTGAATATTGTTCTTTCTCTAATAATTTGGAAAACTTGGCTTCTTTTAAGGTTTATCCTGGAAATTAGAATTCCTATATTGTATGTTTATCATATCAAAGTCTAAAGTAATCAATGTCCATATTTGTTTTTTACAGTTACGAGGACATTAGGATCTTTAATTTCACTCATCCTCTCCTGACTTATATTGTTTTATCACTGTTTTTCTGTTAGTACTGCATTTTTGAGCACTGTATCTATTTTTATAATTTTGTTTTATAGTTAGTATTTTTTAAAATTCAACCACAAGTGTATTACTTTTTCTCTTATTTCCATTTTGTATTTTAAACCTTCCATTTCATTTGTGTTTCCTTTCTTACACAGGAGAAGATATTCAAAAGGTTTAAATTTCCTTTTGTGAGGTCCTGCTGGGGGCATCCTTTCTCGGTTTCTGTTGTCTAGAAATGCTTGTATTTTTATCTTGTTCTTGAAAGGTATTTTCACTGGGTATAAACTATGGGTTGACAGTTTTCTTTCTGCGTATTAAAGATGCAGTTTCATGGTATGCTGTCTTCTGTTGAATATCTGAGAACTTATCTGTAAATTAATTGTCACCCATCTGAAGGTGGGTCTGTCTTGCCTTTATTGATGATTTTTAGGGATTTTTTGGTTTTTTGGCTTTATGTTCTGAAGTAACCCTATTCTGCATCTAGTTTGGGGTTTAATTTTTCTTCCATTGGATCTGCTAGACTTCTAGACTCACAGATGTCTTTAATTAGTTCTTAAAAACTTTCCACCATTATCTCTACTATTGACTCTGCCCCGTTCCTTCTTTCACCTCTTCTTTCTGTAACCCAAATTACCTGCTTGCTATACTACCTCACTCTTTCTTCCATGGCTCTTAACTATTCTTTTACATTTCTCATATGTTTCATCTCCATGTTACATTATAGATCATTCCTTTTCACTTTAATTGTTTTAACTTTACTAAGTCTGTCTTCAGCTGTTATCTAGTCTGCTGTGAAGCTCATCCATTGAGTTTTAAATATCATAGTTTTTACTTTTAGAGTTTATATTTCAGTTTAGCTGTCACCTTTTTTACATGATTTCCTTTATTGTCTTAAAGTTAAAAATCTTTCATCATTGTAAAAATAGTCATTATGTAATTTGTTTCTAATAATTCTAATATTTGAAATCTTTGCTGAGTAGTTTCTGCTATGACATGTTTCTCCTGATTTTTGCTTATGGTATTTTGCTTCCTTGTATGCTTAGTGATTTTTGAATGTGAGTGCCTATTTTCCTGTCAAAAAGGATTTTTTTTTAATTCTCTGAAGTTTAATATGAACATATGCTCTTCTATGGGCTTCCCAGGTGGCACAGTGGTAAAGAATCTGCCTGCCAATGCAGGAGATGTGGCCTCTCTGAGTCAGGAAGATGCCTGAGGAGGAAATGAAACCCACGCAAGTGTTTTTGCCTGAGAATTCCATGGACAGAGGAGCCTGGTGGGCTACAGTTCATGATCCATAGGGTCGCTAAGAGTTGGACACTGCTAAGCACACACACATGCTCTTCTACATAGGATTTATATGCATTTCTGTCCAGACTCTAGGAGGTCGAAGTTTGAGTCCACTCTAAAAAATTTACAGTTTGAAGTTAGTGGGCCACCCAGCTAAATGCTAACTTGAATTGCAAATCTGTGCAATGGCCAGCTTGTGGTTTTAGTTTTTCAAGGATCTTTGCCCCTTGTTCTTCTCTGTTGAGATCCAAAATATCTTTTTCTTAAAATTCTCTGGGGTTATTTTGTATATGGTTCTCCCTTACACTAAAAACAGGGGCTTCCCTGGTGGCTCAGAGGTTAAAGCGTCTGCCTGCAATGTGGGAGACCTGGGTTCGATCCCTGGGCCAGGAAGATCCCCTGGAGAAGGAAATGGCAACCCACTCCAGGATTCTTGCCTGGAGAATCCCATGGACAGAGGAGCCTGGTGGGCTGCAGTCCATGGGGTCACAAAGAGTCAGACACGACTGAGCAACTTCACTTTACACTAAAAACAAGAATCTCAAATTCCCCAAGTCTGGTAAATGCCCTTGGGGCAAAAGTAGTATCTATGTTCAGTTTATTGGAATTTTTTCCCCTTAGATTTTGACCTGTAAATCCTATTTTCCTTCTCTTTGACGTTTTTAAGATATTTTTACACTATTTTCAAGCATAAAAAAATTTTTTAACTGTCTTGATACCTAACTCCATTATTGGGATATTATTTCTCTGTGCCATTATTTTGTAGTATATATCTCAGATCATCTGAAGCAAAATCACCTAGAAATGTTTATTAGAATTTTAGGCTCTGATAGCCAACCTCAAACTTACTGAAACAAAATCTTTAGGATGGGGTCCTAGTATCTGAATTTCTGTGAGGTTTTATAAATGATCCTAATTCATACAGAAGTTTGCTTTTATTTATACTTTTAATCTTATTTTTTTTTACTGTAGCACCCTGAAATCTAAATTTATTGTTTTTTTATACTTGCCCAGCATCGAGG
>SJXQ01001620.1:0-13642 GCA_006408695.1 Aepyceros melampus | reverse complement strand
AGCTCATTGATTTGATTGCTGGTCATCATCACATTTTCTGAGCCCCGTTCTGCATCTGGTCGAGGTCCTCGCTGGGCTCACAAGCTGGAGAGCTCATCACAGTGTGCTTAAAGACTCGAGGGGCCCTGGGTGAGGCAGAAAATGGTGCGGGCAGAGCATGGGATCAAGAAAGGCGTCGTGGGCCCGCTGAGGTCTGAGCTGGGTCTCCAAGGGCGAGTTCGGCAGGGTCTGGCTCTGAGCAGGACTCAAATACGCGATCATTGACTGCATGAATGAAAATGGAAATCTTCCCCCAAAAGAGCAAGACTGTCAGCTCTTCTGTAACTGAGTCCAAGCTTGTACTGCTCACCTCATGAGAGGTCAAGAAATTGAGAGATGAGTTCTTGGGGCAAGGAACAGTGACTTTATTCAGAAACCCAGGACTCTTGTTCCGGGACCCATCTTGCCTGAGTTAGAATTCAGGCTTCTTTTATCTTAATTCTCAAAGATGGTGGGGGAGGAAAGTCAAATATTTCCCCATTCTGATCAGGCTCCAGAAGGGATGTGTTAATGTCTGCCTCCCTGCCATGATTCCCAGGTGAGTCTGGTCAGGAAGTTTCCTGTGAGCTAAACAAAGTTATTTTAGCTTGATGCTCATTACCTGGGATGCACAGCTCCCAGAGATGGGACTTTTTGTACAAGCTTATAGGCAACATTCCTTTAGTGGTTAACTCATAATAGGTAGAGTACAAAGGGTCCTTCTTTATGACGCATTCACGCCAAAGCTTGGAACTGCAGGGCACCCAGGGACAGTGGCAGAGGCCCCACGGGGCGCCCACTCCACTCCCTCACAGCTGTCTTGGTGACTTAGCAGCCTGTGTCTTGACTCCCTGGGGGCACCTGTTTGCCCTCTTCTCTCGGACAGTGCTGGTTGTAAGGTATACATTGGGCTGAGGCAGGAAAGGAGAAATGACCTCAACGGAAGTAGGTCACCTTTATTTAGGCAAGGAGGGGCGGCAGTCAGTCTAACGACCAGGCTGAGTGTGAGAGGGATCAGGGAGGATTCATATTTAAAGGGAGGTTTGGGAGGCGATAAGGGAAACGTTAGTCAGATGGGATGTTTTGGGTATTCTTTAGTTGAGATGGCATTTGTAGTTGGGCAAGGGAAATAAATTCTCTGGAGAAGGGGTGATAAGTCCCAGGCAGATGCAACAAGCCTGGAGCATCAGGGTGGGACCTAAAGTTTGGTTTTGTTTTTCTCGAAGTTAGATGATTCAGCAAGGGCCTTTGAGACTGCTGTTTTCTTTCCTAGGCCCAAAGACTCTTTCACTCCTCAGAAGCAACACTCACCTGTGCCCCTCCCTGATCAGGCCCAAGCAAACCAGCTGCCCTCACCTGAAAGAGTGTCAGTCTCTCAATCATGTCCCTGCGACCCTATGGACTGTAGCCCACCAGGCTCCTTTGTCCATGGGATTTTCCAGGTAAGAATACTGGAGTGGGTTGTCATTTCCTTCTCCAGGGGATCTTCTCGACTCAGAGATCGAAGTCAGGTGTCCTACATTACAGGTGTATTCTTTACCATGTGAGCCACCAGGGACATGCGTAAGAAACTGCTACCTCCCAAAACTGGGCTCAGAAGGCTGGGCGTGTGGTTCAGGCTCTACAAGGCAGGTCACAGCCTCCTAGTCTCTCCTCTTGTCTGCCTAAGAGGCTCTTCCGTCTCAGGACACCTCTGACCAGCGCCCCCTGTTGGCGGGAGCTGTGCTCAGCGGCTAATGTTTCCAGCCCAGAGAGACACAGCCTGTGCTTTAGACAATGGGGAGCCCTCCCAGCCAGCCCCAGTCCATCCAATCTCTCCTGTTCCTCAGATCCCGTGGGCAACAGACAGTCCCTGAGTCTGTTCAGCACCCAAGCTCCCACAGGGTCCGGCGCTGAGGCTCCTCACAGCCCCATGTCCCCTCGGCCCTGCACGATGAGCCTGCACTCCTGGGAATGGAGGGGGCCCCGTGCGCTTCTTCTGGGGCTGCTGCTGGGCCTTCCTTCTCCTTCAGCCAGAGCAGGGAGCTGGCTCAGGCAGGCCCATGAGTAGGGGGAGGAGGGGACGAGCGGTCACTCCCTCTGTCTCCTGTGTGCTGCGGCTCCGCGGGAGGAGGGGGGGCTGAGAGTGGGCTTAGCCTGCTCGGTGGTCAGGACTCAGGGCGCATTCGGGGGAGGCTGAACCTACTGGGGAATGGTGACAATGTTGATGGTGACAAGCTGTTTCCATCTCTGCATGAGCTGGTCCAGGTCACAAAATGCTCCCCAAACTAACACTGGTATATAAACATTCTTCCTCTGGCAACAGGGTTTGGGCTGAGTGTTTTCCAGGAAACTCCTCGCTAACCTCTGAGAAACATTCTGAGAGGCTTAGGATGCCTCAGAAGCAATTCTGATTGCTTAGGAATCAACAAGGACTCGCTGTTCGGCATATGGCTGTCAATGCTATGCAGCAGCCTCGATGGGAGGGGAGTCTGGGGGAGAAAGGACACACGTGTGTGTTTGACTGAACTGCTCCCCTTGGTGTTCACTTGAAACTGTCACAACACTGTTAACGGGCTATACCCCAAATACAAAGTAAAAGTTAAAAAAGAGAACATGTGAGCAAACACAAAAGGAAGACACTGGACGATTTGAACGCTGGCTTCAGAAGTGCGTTTTGGTAATACAGAAAACTGCAGTATTTTAGAATCCTAGTTTATGATTTAGAATCTATGATACTTAGGTGACTGATCAATTGTTTAATACAGGCACTTGCAAAAATACAAGCTAAAGGCTAACCAGTTTTAGTATCATAAATTTCACCCTACAGTCTAAAGCCAGGGCACATATGTCTATTTCTCTGTCTCCCTCCCTCCAACTCCCTCTCTCTATAGTTTTAAGATTTGTGTCACCAGTGAGCTCGCTCCAGCTCTCCTGCAACACACACCCTTCATTCTGTGGGAGAAGTGATGACACACGTGTACACTAGTGTCAGCGAGGAGGCGACGCTCAGTGACAGAAGGAAGGGGACTGGCACGGGGCTCGGCATGGCCCCGGCCCGGGGGCTTGGCCCGGACCCCCGCTCCCTGGTCCACTGCTGCCCATAGCAGGGTAGCCAGGGCACATAGTCTATTTCTCTGTCTCCCTCCCTCCAACTCCCTCTCTCTATAGTTTTAAGATTTGTGTCACCAGTGAGCTCGCTCCAGCTCTCCTGCAACACACACCCTTCATTCTGTGGGAGAAGTGATGACACACGTGTACACTAGTGTCAGCGAGGAGGCGACGCTCAGTGACAGAAGGAAGGGGACTGGCACGGGGCTCGGCATGGCCCCGGCCCGGGGGCTTGGCCCGGACCCCCGCTCCCTGGTCCACTGCTGCCCATAGCAGGGGCTGGGAGAGGCCCGTGAGGAGCCCTGGCCAAGAACCTTCATGCCCGTCCCGCCATTTACATCGTGAGCATGGAGTTTTCGCAAAGATCTTCAACTTTCTGTTTCTTTCTGACTTCTTTAGTCTTCATTAGTCTCCTCACCAGGGGTGTTGTTAACTAAGTCAGCCTATATATTATTAATATTAACATAAATCATTGATATACAAATATTATATTAAAATAACAATAGGACATAACATTTAATATTTATTTACATTATATATGCACATATGTATGCAGCATTATGTTATAATAAATTAAATTAATACATATAAATAAACTAGCATAACAATATGAGTATATACTACTCCTCAGAGGCAGACCTTTGCCTTTTATGCAGTCAACTCTGCCTGCTGACCATATTTTGTTTGCCAGAAAAAAATGAAGACTGAGGCCAGAGTGAAAAGTGAGGGGAAGGCAGGCAGAGAAGACCCAATCTGAAATTACAGGGGAGGCATAACTGAATCACTCAAGTGAAACAAAAAGTGTGTTCCTGAGACCAGCCTGAAGCGCACAGTCTTAGTGAGGGGAGCGGATGCGACCCGCGTCCGGCCCATCAGCACCTTCAGAGGTGGGCGAGCGGGAGGGCGCCTCCTCCGGGGGTCTCTCCTCTGTGGAGGGCGAGCAGGAGGGCGCCTCCTCCGGGGGTCTCTCCTCTGTGGTGGGCGAGCGGGAGGGCGCCTCCTCCGGGGGTCTCTCCTCTGTGATGGGCAAGCGGGAGGAGCATCCTCTGGGGGGTCTCTCCGCCGGCTCCTCCGCGGACCCACTGGCCTCCCCAGGCTCTGCTGCGACCTTCATGCTTTGCCGCCAGGAGGCCCGTTTCCTGCCCTCCGCTGTTCTCCGCCTACCGCCTCTCTTTCCTGGATTCTCTGGGCTGCGCCCGGCCAGGCTGGAGACACAAGCATCACACCACCTTCCCTCCAGCCAGTGAGCTGTCCTCGCCCCGCCCTCCTCCTTTAGAGCTGGGTTCACGGGGTGACTGGGGTTCATTATTGAGACTTTCTTTGCTCGCAGTTTCCTCCATTCTTGATGGTGGGATGCGCAGGGCAACTGAAGACATTCCTGAATTTCCCCGAATGTGGATGCTACATGAACCTTGTTTGCTTAGAGCAGAATCATGTTGTTCTAAAGAAAGATTTTTATATTCCTATTTAAAACCATTGGAAAACCCCCAAACAGGAAATGGTGACACCTCAAAGTCATATGTTACATGACAAAAGCAAGTTGTCAGCACACATTATCTGTCTAACTGAACTAAAAGTGAACCTAAATTATCTGCGTGTCAATAAATATATATTTGAAAATGTTTTTTAAAAACTGGAGGAATATACACAAATGAACCACAGATACTTTGATAAGGATGAAAGGGAAATTCTACTTTTACTCTAAATTATCCAGTTTTTCGGTGTACTTTTAACTCAGGAGGAACTTGAACAAGAGTGTATATTGTTTGTGTTTAAATAAACACTTTACATATGATTGTACAGAACCAGCTTATCCTAAAAACCGAACCAATGTATTTCAGAGTCAAACAAACGATAAGCTGCGTAGAAGAGAGTGAACATCGGCTGAAGGGCTAGAGGCAGGATGAGCACACGAGCAGCACACGCAGGGAAACACTGGCTGCACGCCGCTGCCCCCTCCAGTCACCAGTCCACTCCTTGAACACTTGCTGGGTTTAAGGCAGCCTGGACATCAGTTGCCTGTCCAAGGACAGTCTGAATTTATGCCAGGCCCATAGTAAAGACATGTTTTAATTAGCATCTCTCAGAAGTAGAAAATGTACACTTTATTCTCTAAACTTATTTTGGCCTGTTCTATAATGGATTGTTCCATTAAAAACAAAACACTCAAACCAACATTAAAAACCACCTTTTTGGTGTACCTGAAAGCTTTTGCCATTTTAGAGCTTTCTCTTTTTCTGTCATCTCTTAAACACATGTACAATAAATATAGTCAAGTCCCCAGCAGGAGGGGCTACTCAGGGAGCTCTGGGCCTCAGTCGTTACTAGGAATAAAAGTGGCAAAGAGCATTTTTGCTCCAGAACTCTAAAGGCATTTCGGTGTTGGATAATCGGGACCCGTGGAAAGCGTATGATAGCCTGATGCTGTTTCTTCCATCTGCCACAGTTCAGTGATTTTTCAATATCTTACTTTCTGTAACCAAAGATTGAGAATGCTCAGGAGAGAGCAGACATGTAACTACATAACTCGCTATAAATAGCATATAAGTAGAAAGTATAGCTGGAGAAGGCAATGGCACCCCACTCCAGTACTCTTGCCTGCAAAATCCCAAGGGCGGAAGAGCCTGGTAAGCTGCAGTCCATGGAGTCTTGAAGAGTCGACACAACTGAGCGACTTCACTTTCACTTTTCACTGTCATGCACTGGAGAAGGCACTGGCACCCCACTCCAGTGTTCTTGCCTGGAGAATCCCAGGGACGGGGGAGCCTGGTGGGCTGCCGTCTCTGGGGTCGCACAGGGTCGGACACGCCTGAAGCGACCCAGCAGCAGCAGCAGCAGCAGAAAGTCTAGTTAGATGTGAGTCTAATTACCTTAGTATCCTAGTTCCCGTGGCTCTCAGTCCAGGAGGAGGACTACATTCCTCGGGCACCTCTACAGATTGGACAGTAGGTGGCGCCTTCAGCCTGTTTGGAAAGCAGTTCACGGGCTTTGGCTTGTTTAACTTGCTTTTTAACTGTTTCACCACCATTGCACAGAAAACAAAGTAATGTGCTACGTAAGAGTATGAAGTCCCGATCAACGTCATGGGAGCAATTCCCGAAGAACACACAGCCATATAACTGGATCTGTAGGAAGCATTTCCAAATATCCGCAGAAAAAACTTCACCTCTCCATAGATCCGAACTGAAAAAAGAAAGTGAAAGTTCTCAGTCGTGTCTGACTCTGCGCTCCCTTAGACTGTAGCCCGCCAGGCTCCTCTGCCCATGGAATTCTCCAGGCAAGAATACTGGAGTGAGTTGCCATTCCCTTGTCTAGGGACCCGTCCCAACCCAAATTACCAAGTAATAAAACGCTTCTAGGGTTTGTGTCACGAATGCCCTCTGCTGCTTTGATTCCTGGTAATGACAGAATCCCAGGCCAACCTGGGACCCACCCCAAAGTAGTTTGTGTCCTGTAACCCTTGTCAGACAATATAGTTCGGTTTTCTTGTTTGGAAACAATTTGACCTAGCTGCTCACAAGCGAAAAGCAAACTGTTGCAGGAAGGCGGACCCCTTCCAGGGCCCCCGGGCTCTTGTCTAACACTCGGAAATGAATTGTCCGAGGAGACACATGTGCTGACAAAACAAGAGGTCTTATTGGGAAAGGGCACCCGGGTGGAGAGCAGTAGGGTGAGGGAACCCAGGAGAACAGCTCTGCCGCGTGGCTCGCAGTCTCGGGTTATATGGTGATGGGATTAGTTTCCGGGTGGTCTTTGGCCAATCATTCTAATTCAGAGACTTTCCTGGTGGCACACGCATCCTCAGCCAAGATGGGGGCTAGTGAGAGGGAATCTGGGAAGTGGATGGACAGGCAGTGTCTCCTTTAGACCTTTCCTGAACTCTTCCGGTTGGTGGTGGCTTATTAGTTCTGCATTCCTCATCAGGATCGCCTGTCATAAAGCAACTCATGCAAATAGTTACTATGGTGCCTGGCCAGGGTGGGCGGTTTCAATCAGTGTGCTTCCCCTAACAAAACCACTAGACCTTAAAATGTTCCAGTAGAGTACAGTCAAATGCTCTTGATTCTAGGTACTTCACAGGGTGTTTTTAAACCTCATCAGCCACCAGCTTCTCTTGACTCTGAAAGCTGGGTTTACTAGGGACCGGCAGCAGTGGAAGAGTGATGAAATCACTGCAGCGGTGTTGTGCTTCAAACCACAGGATCTGGACAGACGAGGAACAATGACAAAATATTCTGAAGGGGTGAATCTAGGAAAAGTTTGTGCACAGACGCATTTATGCATCACTTCAGGGAGGCCACAGGCCTCAGGTTAAGAGCTTCTGGCCCTCGAGGGAAAGAAAGCAAAGGGAGCCCTTCCATCTTCCCCATTCCGACCTCCGGTCCCATCACATTCCCACCTCTGGTCCCAGGAGAGGGACGGGGACGCTCAGCGCGCTCTCCCAGCCGCAGGGCCACCGGAGGAGTTACAGGAGCAGGCCTGCCCGATGGCGCCATGGCTTCCTGCCTGCTGCCGGCATTGTGAGAAGGCCCCAAGGAGGTCTAGGTAAAGCAAAGGGGAGTCCAACTCAGCAGCGGAGCCCCGAAGCACAGAGAGTTAAAGAAACAGGAAGCACGGGTCCGGCCAAGGAAGGAGCCCTTTGTGACGGCTGCGCTGATAACGGGTGTGGCTGAAGCGTCCGCTCCCTGCGCGCCTCTCTGCGTCTGCAGGCTCTTCCGGTTTGCCTCTCCGAGAGAGGCGGCTGCTCGGCAGAAGGCAGATCTTTCCTACCATCAATAAACTGTCTTTTCCCTGCTGTCAGCCCTGTTATCTGGCGCTATATGCTCCTTGTTCCATTGGCTGCTAACACTTTTGTAAAAGGAGATCTAACTGTCAAGAGTTCAAAATTCCAGGGGTCTGTGGAGTCCCGCCACCAATCCACTCCCCAGAGTTGTGTTTGAATCAGGTAAAAACGCTCATTACAGGCTTAGCATTGAGGATACTAAAGTGAGAACATGAATGAATTTAGAACTTTTGGAAAGTCTGATTTTAAAGTGTTTATCTTTAAAGTCCAATAAGACAATTTTACTCTTGCTTATCTTGTCTGAGGAATGAACATGGAAAGATGCTGAAAAAAAGCTACAAAATTTGAGGCTTTGAAGAAGGGAATTAAAAGAGAATGGGTCTCATGAAGAGTAACACCTTTCAGACGGAGAAGCTGAGAGGAGAAAGAAATTGATCTAAGAAAAGATCTTACTATTAGAGCTGAGACCATCTGCCATTTAGTCAAATTTAGTTTTCTGCATGCAAGGTCACCTTATACAGACTCGTACAGACACAGAATACAGCTACCATCTCCACCGGTACGCAGAGGAGTGCCCTGGCCACCGCTTCAGACCGCCTTGTGGGGCACTCAGGATGCTCAGGACTCTGTCCTATGTGTCCCTGGGAAGTGACTCCAGGAGGTCCAGCCACTGAGCCGAGTTCCACTCTGTTTTCAAACAGCCCTTTAAATCCCCGAGGACAGCGCTCCTCTCTCTCTCCACATAAAATGTCCCCCGTGTGTCACTGCTCCTCATCAACATGGCTGCTGGCTTTATAATCAGTCTTAAGATATGGTCACCTGATTCTATTATTTTTTATTATGCTGAAGTCAGTCAAGTGTTTTATATCTTACTAGCATATTAATATATCAGATTCAGAGAAATGATTCAAGTATAAAGTCAAGTGATTATCCTCCTATGCATATGAAGTATACAAATATAATCTCTGGGAGATGGTGAAGGACAGGGAAGCCTGGTGTGCTGCAGTCCATGGGGTCACAAAGAGTTGGACATGACTCAGTGACTGAACAATGATAAAGTATTATCTCAATTGATAATGAATGTACAGTGCATAGGGAAAAGTGGGAGAAAAGTATTTCAAAAATTGGATCAAGCTTAGCTAATAAAATTAACAGTTGCAAATGTTGTTTGAGGGAAGAACATAATGAATTATGAATTAGGAAATTTTCCTCTTATGTGAAAGGAAAACAGCAAAAGTCACAGAATATTCTCATGAGTATACATTTATTTAGTTAGAAACTGCTTATTTTCTGTCAGCCAATTTCCATTTTAAGAGTTTGTGGGGTTTCCATAACGGCTCATGGTACAGAATCCTGCCAATGCAGGAGACATGAGTTCAATCCCTGGTCCAGGAAGATCCCACGTGCTCAGAGGAACTAAGGCTGTGAATTGAACCATGGCTGTAGAGCCTGCGCTCCACAGCCTGAGGGCTGCAGGCGCTGAGCCCGCGCTCTGCCACCACTGAAGCCTGGGGCCCTGCAGCCCACACTCCATAGCAAGAGAAGCCGCTGCAGCAAGAAGGCCAGGCGCCACAACCAGAGAGTGCGCCCCGCTCACTGCAACCAGAGCAAAGCCTGTGCAGCAGCAAGGACCCAGCACGGCCCCCACCCAAGAAAAGAGCCTGGGAAAGAGCAGCTGAAGCCCCCGCAGTGCTCTGCCTACCCGTCCAGTGGCCTGAGCAGTGGGCGCTGCCGGCCGGCCTTCAGGGGGACTGCGGAGTAGGCGGCAGCTCGCCTGCCCGCCTGTGGACCAGGCCACCACCGCAGATCCAGCAGCCTCGCACGCAGGTGCTGAAGCGGCCCATTCCCGGGGACGTCCTCCCTGGTCAGAGCCTGCTCAGCTGCCACCTGCTCTTCCCTTTTAATCTCTTCAGAATCTGCAGACGTGGAGATCAGGCACGACCTCCCAAGAGTGTTCACAGGAAACGGTGCCGCGCACGGGTAGAACTTCCCTGTGAGCCAAGTCAGACCCACCGACTGAGCTCCTTGGTTGCCGGGAATGGGTGGTCTCCAGAGCGCAGGGGAAAGTCCGTGTCACATACACCGATGGTAAGAAGCTCACATACACCGATGGTAAGAAGCTCACATACATACCTCTGCGAGAGGCTGGCGGTCAGCCCGGGATCAGAACCAGCAGGAGTCTTGGCTCCTGGAAGCTGCCTGGGTCTAGTAAGCGGAGGCTCCAGGAGCGAAGCGGCCGAGCACAGGAGTGGCGGCAGCAAACCAGCTCAGCCCGCTGGCGAGGGTTCCTGGAGGACGCAGCGGTGACAGCAGCTGGGTTTTCAGTGGCAACGATGGCATGAGCTGCCCACAGAAGCTTCTCCCAGGTTCTCTTCGGATTCCTAGTGTAGACGCTGTCATTTTCCCCTCTGTAGATGTACTGCTCCTTTGGGAAGTAAAGGTCGGTGCCACCTAAGTGGGCCCCGGCTGCAAGGAACGTGATGACGTCGTCCTTCATTTGCCGGACAGACGGCACCCCACTCCAGTACTCTTGCCTGGAAAATCCCATGGACAGAAGAGCCTGGGTAGGCTGTGGTCCATGGGCTCGCAAAGAGTCGGACACGACTGAGCGACTTCCCTTTCACTTTTCACTTTCATGCATTGGGGAAGGAAATGGCAACCCACTCCAGTGTTCTTGCCTGGAGAATCCCAGGGACAGTGGAGCCTGATGGGCTTCCGTCTATGGGGTCACACAGAGTCGGACACGACTGAAGTGACTTAGCAGCAGCAGCAGCAGCAAGGACCCAGGATAGCGTAAAAGAGTCACTTCAAGTTATGACAAGAATCCAGACAGTGCTGTATGGACCACTGTCTGGGTAGCGTGGGAAAAGCCTGAAAAGATGTTTTAGAGAAGCCAGATAAGCTTTCTGATAAAACAAACTTGACTTTCATTCAGTTTGTAGAAACAAAGCTGTGAGTTTTATTCTTTAGAAGTTTAAAACTTTTTGTAATGTCTTGGCATTTCTGAGAAACTTATAATACATGTACAAGGTTCAAGAACCCAGAAATATAAAACAGATCATGTTACATTGTTCTTCCTGCCCTCTCCCTTCTTGTCAAGGCCCTGCTGCTTCCACAGTCAGCCACATGTTTTGTTTCTCAGGAGTAGCTTCCAGAGGTTTATTATTATTATTATTTTTTCTAAGTATTTATTTGGCTGTGCCCGCGGGACCTTTTCCACGGGAACTCTTAGCTGTGGCATGTGGGTCCTAGTTTCCTGACAAGGGATTGAACTCAGGCCCCTACAATGAGAGTGCAGAGTCTTAGCCCCTGGATCAGGAGAGACGTCCCAGAATGTCATTTTATGTAAGCACAAGCAACTGTGAATATCTATTTCTTCTTCACTCCACGTGGTGGTGCCAGTGGTAAAGAACCCACCTCCCTATGCAGGAGACATAAGAGACTCAGGTTCAATCCCTCGGTCTGGAAGATCCTCTGGTGCAGGAAGTGGCACCCACCATAGTATCCCTGCCTGGAGAATCGCGTGGGCAGAGGAGCCCGGTGGGCCACAGTCCACGGTGTCACAAAGTGTCAGACAGGATTGAGCGACCCAGCAGAGCCACGTTTAAAGCCATGAACGGCTGCGTACTGAGCACAGTGTTTCATGGTATCTTGCTTATACTCAGCTGACAGTATCTTGAGGAATATTCTCCCTTGGGACACTATTTTCCACAAACCAGTCCACAATATGCTTTACTGGTCCACAGCGGAATAAACACTAATATAAAATGACATCTTGACATCACAGAAAACAACGTAATGCATAACCTTAGCCTAATTTATTCCATTGCAGGAAAATGTATAAATTTCTAATGCATTAGGAATTTGTACAAATCTAATGGATTTGTAGCCTGAAGTATTTCTAAGTGAAATATAGCATCTGATAGGATGTTGCTGGTAAACTAGCACGTTGCTGGATTCCCCCTGCCCCCATCCCCTGAGGAGCTATGCAATGATCATTTCTCTTTCCTTGAGACTTGACCTCTCCTCTCCCAGATTTCTCCCTGATCTGTTTTTAAAAACATTCTCCAACCTCTTCTACGCTTGTGACTTCCCTATAACCTGCTCTTCTTAGCACTGTCCTTCATTCGCACGCCCTCATTGCCTGGCCTGGTCTCTACCTGCGATCTCAACATTGTCCATCATCGCTCCACCCACTGCCCTGGAGACTGTATCAATATAGTCAGATAGACGGTTGAGTATCGAAAAGTGGTTCATGGATGATATCTTTCCTGACAAGGGATTGAACTCAGGCCCCTACAATGAGAGTGCAGAGTCTTAGCCCCTGGATCAGGAGAGACGTCCCAGAATGTCATTTTATGTAAGCACAAGCAACTGTGAATATCTATTTCTTCTTCACTCCACGTGGTGGTGCCAGTGGTAAAGAACCCACCTCCCTATGCAGGAGACATAAGAGACTCAGGTTCAATCCCTCGGTCTGGAAGATCCTCTGGTGCAGGAAGTGGCACCCACCATAGTATCCCTGCCTGGAGAATCGCGTGGGCAGAGGAGCCCGGTGGGCCACAGTCCACGGTGTCACAAAGTGTCAGACAGGATTGAGCGACCCAGCAGAGCCACGTTTAAAGCCATGAACGGCTGCGTACTGAGCACAGTGTTTCATGGTATCTTGCTTATACTCAGCTGACAGTATCTTGAGGAATATTCTCCCTTGGGACACTATTTTCCACAAACCAGTCCACAATATGCTTTACTGGTCCACAGCGGAATAAACACTAATATAAAATGACATCTTGACATCACAGAAAACAACGTAATGCATAACCTTAGCCTAATTTATTCCATTGCAGGAAAATGTATAAATTTCTAATGCATTAGGAATTTGTACAAATCTAATGGATTTGTAGCCTGAAGTATTTCTAAGTGAAATATAGCATCTGATAGGATGTTGCTGGTAAACTAGCACGTTGCTGGATTCCCCCTGCCCCCATCCCCTGAGGAGCTATGCAATGATCATTTCTCTTTCCTTGAGACTTGACCTCTCCTCTCCCAGATTTCTCCCTGATCTGTTTTTAAAAACATTCTCCAACCTCTTCTACGCTTGTGACTTCCCTATAACCTGCTCTTCTTAGCACTGTCCTTCATTCGCACGCCCTCATTGCCTGGCCTGGTCTCTACCTGCGATCTCAACATTGTCCATCATCGCTCCACCCATGCCCTGGAGACTGTATCAATATAGTCAGATAGACGGTTGAGTATCGAAAAGTGGTTCATGGATGATATCGAATCACTGAGCCTGGATGAGAAGGAGACATCTACAGGGGAGTTTAAGGTAGCTGGGGAAGAAGGAGAATTTAGCTTTTATCTGTGGTCTTCATTCATGGGAAGATGCTACAGGGCCCACACCAGGGAAGAAGAAGTCAGAGTCAGAGGTAATACTTGGGAGGTGGTGTCCGGAAATTCCAGCAGGAGCTCAGGAGAAGAGTGAGGGAGAGAGCCGGCTGTGAAGCTGCTGCATGTTGGGCAGGGGCACACATGGGGCAGCAGGGAAAGAAGCAGGAAAGTAATCGCAGGCTTCCCAAGGGAAGGGGAGGGGGTCACGGTAACAGTGATGTGCATATGGTTACACATGTCACGGAGAGACAAGGGCGAGTGGAAAAGAGCCAGTGAGAGGGGAGGGGGGGTGCAATGAATCCATCCTGTACGTTGCTGGAGAAGGCACTGGCACCCCACTCCAGTGCTCTTGCCTGGAAG
>SJXQ01001619.1:0-18863 GCA_006408695.1 Aepyceros melampus | reverse complement strand
GATGCAGGATGCAGGATGCTTGGGAATGATGCATGAGGATAATCCAGAGAGATGGTGTGGGGCGGGAGGGGGGAGGTGGGGGTCGGGATTCGGAGCTCATGTACACTCATGGCTGATTCATGTCAATGTATAGCAAAATGAATACAGTATTGTAAAGCAAAACAAACTAAAATATAAAAATTAATTAAAAAAATAAAAACAAAATTACTTAATTTAACTTATTGCAGAAACACTTTAAAAAGTATATTTTGATAGTTGTATTCAGGCATATTGTTTTAATTTGTATTTAAATGTTAGGTTGGTTTTATTGGTAATTACAGTGTCTAGGGAAAGAAAATAACTGAAGATTCTGATTATCATCTGATTTTTAATTTAGTTCATTATTATTATGCTGAATTATGGACAATAAATAGCATTTAACATATTACTTTATGAGTAGTATTATCAATTTTTAAAATATACTTGCTATGACAAACCTCAACAGTATATTAAAAAGCAAAGATTTTACTTTGCCGACAAGGTCCATCTAGTCAAAGATATGTTTTTCCCAGTAGTCATGTAGAGATGTGAGAGTTGGACCATAAAGAAAGCTGAGCACAGAAGAATTGATGCTTTTGAACTGTGTTGTTGGAGAAGACTCTTGAGAGTCCCTTGGACTACAGAGAGATCAAACCAGTCAATCTGAAAGGAAATCAACCCTGACTATCAATTGGAAGGATTGATACTGAAGCTGAAACTTCAATACTTCAGACACCTCATGCAAATAGTTGATTCATTAAAAAAAGATCCTGATGCTGGTAAATATTGAAGGCAGGAGAAGGGAAGGACGGAGGACAAGATAGTTGGATGGCATAACGGACTCACTCAACATGAGTTTGAGCAAACTTGGTGAGATGGTGAAGGACAGGGATGCCTGGCAGGCTGTTGTCCATAGGGCCATAAAAGATCAGACATGACAGCAACTGAAAAATGACAATAGCGTAAATGTCATTTGTATAAATTCATAGCTAATGTTTTATGTTCCAGATAACATTATTGGCAAAATATATTATTCTTAACTTTCTTATATGTTCCACTGGGATATGCACAAAAAGATTTGAGGTAGAGCATCCAGTTACTTTCTTTGAGACATCATGGCATAAGGATATGAAAGAAAGGAAGGAAGAAAGAAAAAAAAAAAAACAAGATAAAGGGAGGAGATGATACTTTTAATTTAAAAATATTTTATATTAGTACTTCCAATCAATAATTTATTATGCCATAGTTGCCTAATTTAATATTTTAGACTATATTTTTTAATACTTGTATTAAGCCACTGCTGCTTTCTTAAGGATAGACATATATATTTTCTATTGATTAACATATTTATTTTATTTCATTACTGGAAAAATGTCTTCTAAATTTCTGACGTAAAACTTCCTTTATAATCCTTCCTACTAAATTCAATGCCTTGATCTACATTAAATATCATTTCAAATTAGCAATAATTTTGATTTAACACATCATCTTTTCATACTATTCTTAAATGCTATTGATCTTTAGCTCCATTACTTAATTGACTATTGAATCGTCTAGATGATGTAAAAGAGACACATGATCAAAGACATTCAATGACACAATATGTCTTCCATATGTAATATTCTCACCACAAAACACTCATAAAATATCAAATCATGAAATTTTTATTGAGAATAGCATACATCAATCCATAAAATAAGATCCCATGTATAAGAGGCTACAAAACAGATAATAAAAAATCATAAACAAAAAAATTAATATATATAGACATATACAATAACAGACACAAGTACTCACATACACAAATAATGCTATATGAACTGAATTATGGAAAGATGTAATAGAGTAAATAACATTTTTTTTCATGTTTTTGTCTGTTTTTAAAATAGACCTTATCTTTTAGAGAAGTTTTAGGTTCATAGTGAAATTGTACAGAAGGTATAGAAGTTTACCATATACACAATGCCTCCCCCATTATCAACATTCTTTATCATAGCAGTGCATTTGTATGTTTGATAAACCTACCTCATACCTAATTATCACCCATGCTCTGTAGTTTTCACTAGGGTACATGGACATTCTATGGGTTTGGACAATTGTAATAATGACACACATTCACAATTATATTATTATCCAGAATAGTTTCACTGCCTTAAAAGTATTTTGCTTTGTCAATTCATCCTTTACTCTCCCTTAAACCTGACAACCACTGACCTTTCACCTGACTCAACAGTTATGACTTTTTTAGAATTGAAATGCCTTGCCATAGTTAGGATCAAAGAGTATATAGAATTGTCAAATTGACTTCTTCCACTTGGTAAACAGTCATTTTTTTTTTTTTTTCCCATTTCTTGTCATGGCTTGATAACACATTTCTTTGTAGTGCTGAATAACATTTCATGGTCTGCATGCATCACAGCTTACTGATCCAAAAGTAGGATGAATTGATAATTATGAATAAAGTTCTTATGAATGTACAGGATTTTTTAGAGACATAAGCTTTCAATTCCATTATTAAAAAAAAAAAGAGTACAATTGCTGGAGCATATGGAAAGAGAATGTGTAGTTTTTCAAGAAATTGTAAAGCTGTTTTCCAAACTGGGCATATTGGGTTCCCACCAGAAATGAATATTTCTGTTGCTTCATACCTCCACAAGCACTTGGTGCTATCAGTGATCTAAATATAGATCCTTCTAATATCTATATATATTTCTAATATATATCAGAAATATATATATACTAGTGTTTCATTTTTGGCTTACTTTTCACTTCCCTGACAACATAGAATATGGAGGACCTTTTCATAGTCTTGTTTGCAATCTGTGTGTGCCTGTGTGCTAAGTCACTTCATTTGTGTCCGTCTCTTGGTGACCCTATGAACTGTAGCCTGCCAAACTCCTCTGCCTGTGGGATTCTCCAGGCAAGAGTACTGGAGTGGGCTGCCATTTCTGTCTCCATTTGCAATCTGTATATATCTTCTTTAGTGAGGTGACCTTTAAAATTTTGTCCCCCTCCCTCTTTCTTTTTCTTGAATTATTTCTTTCTTAAGTGGAGTTTAAGAGAGTTTTATTAATTTTGGATAATAATTTTCATTAGATATACCTAATGGAAATATTTTCTTCCGGTGTGGTTTACCTGGTCGTTTTCTTAAGAGTATTTTTCACAGAGCTAAAAATTTTAATTTTGATGAAGTCAGACTTGTCAAGACTTTTTATCATGGATCAAGGATGTTATATTTTACAATATCATCACCAAATTCAAAATCTATTGCTTCTATTGTATTTTCTAGGATTTTCATATTTTGAGTTTTGCATTTAATTCTGTGATACTTTTGAGTTAATTTTTATGAAGCATGCAAAGGTTGGATCTAGTTCATTTCTTTCATATGTGGATGTCCATTTTCCCTGAACCATTTGTTGAAAAGACTATCCATTGTATTGCCTTTGTTCCAATGTTAAAGAACAGTTTATAGATTTGTGTGAATCTATTTATTGGCTCTTTATAATATTCCATTAATCTCATTGTCCATTATTTAGGCCAAAAAATAGTTATGCATGTATAACTCTAAATATAATCAACAAACCGCAAAAGAAGAGAATAAAAGATGAAAATAGTATGAAAACAAATTTTAAAAAAATAACAAATTGTAATTAAGAGCATATTTACTGATAATTACCTGATGTGTAAAAGATTAAATACTCTAACACAAGACATAGACTGTCTAAATAGACACAAATATAAGACTTGTACACTTATGCTGTCTAAAGGAAACACACTTCAGATCTAGAGACACATAGACTGAAAATGAGGGTATGAGAAAAGATATTTCATGTAAAAGGAAATAAAAACAAAGCTGGACTACCACTACATATATCAGAAAAACAGTTTTTAAAATAAAAATTGTTACAAGAGAAAAATGAGGATGCTACATAATTACCAAGGGATTAATCCATGAAAAAATAATTGTAAATACATATGCACCCAATATTGTTGTTGTTCTTGTTCAGTTGTGAAGTCGTGTCTGATTCTTTGTGATTTCATGGACTGCACCAAGCCAGGCACCCAAGTCCTCACTATCTTAAGAGTTTAGTCAAATTCATGTCTATTGAGTTGATTTTGCTATCTAACCATTTCATCCTCTGCCTTTCCCTTCTCCTTTTGTCTTCAATCTTTCTCAGCATTAGGATTTTCCAATGAATTGGCTCTTCACAAGAGAGGCTCAAAGTATTGGAGCTTCAGCTTCAGCATCAGTCCTTCCAAAGAATATTCAGTGCTGATTTCCTTTAGGATTGACTGGTTTGATCTCCTTGCAGTCCAAGGGACTCTCAAGAGTCTTCTCCAGGGTCACAATTCAAACGAATCAATTCTTCAGTTCTCAGTCTTTATTATTATTATTATTTTTAATTTTACTTTACAATATTGTATTGGTTTTGCCATACATCAACATGAATTCACCATGGGTGTACATGAGTTCCCAATCCTGAACCCTCCTCCCACCTCCCTCCCCATACCATCTCTCAGGGTCATCCCAGTGCACCAGCCCCAAGCATCCTGTATCCTGCATCAAACCTAGACTGGCAATTCATTTCTTACATGATATACATGTTTCAATGCCATTCTCCCAAATCATCCCACCCTCTCTCTCTCCCACAGGGTCCAAAACTCTGTTCTATACATCTGTGTCTTATTTATGACCTGACTATCATATCCATACATGATTACTGGAAAACCCATACCTTTGACTATACAGATTTTTGTTGGCAAAGTGATGTGTCAGCTTTTTAATATGCTGGGTAGATTTGTCATAGTTTTCCTTCAAAGGAGCAAGTGTATTTTAATTTCATGGCTACAGTCACTGTCCACAGTGATTTTGGAGTTCAAGAAAATAAAATATCACTGCTTCCACGTTTCCCCCTTCTATTTGCCATGAAATGATGGGACCAGATGCCATGACATATTGGATCTGTAGACCTTAATTGATATTTATAGAGCATTCCATCTGAAGCTGCAGAATACACATTCTTTGCATGTACTCATGGAAATTTCTTTAGAATGATCATATGATGAGTCAAAAAGCAAGCCTCAGTGAGTTAAGAAAAATAAAATTGTGTCAAGCATCATTTCTGAGCACAATGCTATGAGACTAGTAATCAATTACAGGAAAGAAAAGCTGTAAAATACACAAACACACGGAGACTAACCAAAATGTTACTAAATAACCAATGGATCAGTGAAGAAATTAAAAAGGAAATTTAAAAATACACAAGGAAAAATGACAGTGAAAAAAGGGCAATCCAAAAACTACTGGACATAGCAAAAGAAATTCTAAGAGGGAGGTTTTTAGCACTCAAATACTACTTAAAAAAAAAAAAACAGGAAAAATCTGAAATAAACAGCTTAATCTTACAGTTAAAGCAACTAAAGAGGAACAAACAAACCCCAAAACCCAAAATTAGTAGAAAGAAAAAAACCATAAAGATCAGATGAGAAATAAATGAAATAGATGATCAAAAAAAAAAATCAATGAAACTAAACTCTTGTACTTTGTGAAGATAAACAAAATGATAAAATTTTAGCCAAGTTATCAGGAGAAAAAGGGAGAGAATTTAAATACATAAAATTACAAATTAAGTAAGGGATATTACAAATGACACTACACACACACACACACACACACACACACAAAGATTGTGAAAAATTACTGCTGCTGCTGCTGTTAAGTCACGTCAATCATGTCTGACTCTGTGCGAACCCATAGACGGCATCCCACCAGGCTCCCTCGTCCCTGAGATTCTCCAGGCAAGAACACTTCAGTGGGTTACCATTGCCTTCTCTGGTGAAAAATTGCTACAAGCAACTATGTGCCAATAAAGAAGACATCCTGGAGAAAAGGATAAATTTTTAGAGATACAATCTTTCAAGACTGAACCAAGAAGAAATAGGAAATGTAAGTATACTAATCACAAGTTCTGAAATTGAAGCTGTGATTAAAAATCTTCTAATAAACAAAACTCCAGTATAAGATGTCTTTACAGATAAATTATATCAGTTAAGGAATACTTAACACCTACCCTTTTGATATAATTCCAAAAATCACAGATGAAGAAACTCCCCAAGCTCATTTATGAGGTCACCATTACTTTGATACCAAAATCAGTTAAAGATATCACAAACAAACAAACAAAATAAAGCAATATCACTAATGAACATAGAGACAGAAATCCTCAATAAAATACTAGCAAATTGAATCCCACCACACATTGAAAGGATTATGCACCATCATCAATGGAGATTTTTCCCAAGAATCCAAAGACTTTTCAATATCTGCAAATCAAACAATGTGACACAGTTCATCAACTAATTGAAGAATATAAATTATATGATCATCTCAACAGATACAAAAAAAAAATCTTTTGACAACACTCAACATCCATTTATGATAAAAAAAAAAGTCTCTAGAGAACCGATATAGAGGAAACGTACCTTAATATAACAGACATAGAAGAAACATACCTTCATATAATATAGGTCATATCAGACAAATCCACAGCTAACATAATTCTCAATGGTGAATAAATAAAAACGTTTTTTCTAAGATCAGGACTGTGACAATGATATACACTCTTTTCATAAGCATTCAGCACAGCTTTGGAGGTCCTAGCCATGACAATAAGAGAATAAAAATAAATAAAAGAAGTCCAAATTGGGGGAAAAAAAAAAAAAAGTAAAGCTGTCAGTATTTGCAGACAACCTGATATCATACAAAGAAAATTTTAAAAATGTTACCAGAAAACTGCTAGAGCTCATCATTGAATTTGGTAATGTTGCAATATATATAATTAATATACAGAAAGGTCTCAGAATCCTACACATTAACAACAAAGAATCAGAAGGAAGGAAACCATCCTTTTACCATTGCATAAAAAGAATACAATACCTAGGAATAAATTTACCTAAGAAGGCAAAAAAAAAAAAAAAAAAAAAACCTCAGAAACCTATCAGATACTGATGAAAGGAATTAAAAATAGCATGAAGAGATAGAAAGATATACCATTTTATTGGATAAGCAGAGTCAGTATTATGAAAATGACTATAATCTACAAATTCAAAGCAATCCTTGTCAAATTAGCAATGACTTTTCTCATAATTAGAACAAATTTTTAATAATTTATGTGAGAACACAAAATACTTTGAATAGCCAAATAAATCTTGACAAAGAAAAATGGATTTGAGGAAGTCAGGCTCTCTGAATTCAGGCTATGCTACAAAGATACAGTCATGAAAATAATATGGTAGTGAAATAAATAGAAATCTAGATCAATGGAACAGAATAAAAAATCCAGATAATAAAAAGTCCAAAATAATTCATGCAAAGAATAATAACCACATAGTCATCTTAAAGGAAGCAAAAAAAAGTTTTTGATTAAATTAAACATCCATTTATGACAACTCTCTAGAAAGTGAGGATACCTCAACATAATAAACGCCATATATAGCAAACCCACAACTAGCATCATACAAAACAGTGAAAAGTTGAAAGCATTTTCTCTCAGATCAAGAACAAGACTTGGATGACAACTTTCAACATTTTTACTCAACATAGTAACATAGTTCTTGAAGTCCTAGCCACAGCAATCAGAAAAAAAAAAAAAAATGAGAGAGAGAGAAAGAGTGGAAGGGCATGCCCTCATCTCCTCCTTCAAGAGCACCAGAAACCTAACTAGCTATTGAACAATCATCAACAGGAGGACTTTGGAACTCACTAAATAATTATACTCCATGCCCAAAGACAAAGCAGAAATCACAGAGGGATCATAAGAGGGGCACACTCACAATAAAATAAATCCCATGCCTGCTGGATGGATGACCCACAAACTAAAGAACAATAATACTAAAGAGGATTTCCCACTGGCATGAAGGTTCTTAACCCCATGTCAGGCTTCCCATCCTGGAGATCTGACAAAGGGACTGAGAATCCCCAGGGAATCTGACCTTGAAGACCAGTAGGGTTTGATCACAGGACTAGTGGAAACAGAGACTCCAGTCTCTGGGGGCACAAACAAAATTTTTTCCACACCAAGACACAGAGGAAAGAATAAGTGACCCAATAGAAGACTGAACTAAAGCAACTTCCTAGTGTTGGAGGGTCTCCTGAGGAGCATGGGTGAACAGGGACTCACCACAGGATGGGGGCACTGCCAACACCAGAAGACTCTAGGCCTGGTTCACCTCAGGCCAAACAAATACCACAAAGTGAGCACAACCCCACATATCAGCAGACAATTGGATTAAAGTTTTATTGAGCAAGACTCTGCCCACTAGAGCAAGACCCAGGTTTTCTCATCTGGCCCCTCTCATCAGGAAGCTTAAAGAAGTCCCTTGGCCTTCTCCATCAGAGGGCAAACAAAAGAAGAAAGAAGAACCACAGCTCCACAGTGGCTAAAACAAACACCACATTACAGAAGTTAATCAGGATAAAAAAGCAGCAAGTTCTGTCCCAAGTGAAGGGATAAGATAAAATTCCAGAAAAACAGCTAAATAAAGTGGAGATATGCAACCTCCAAGAAAAAGAATTCAGAATAATGATAGGGAAGGTGACTCAGGATGTCAGAAAAATAATGAAGAGGATGCAAGAAATGTTTACCAAAAACCTGCAAGTACTAAAGAACAAACAAACAGAGATGAACAATACACTAGAAAGAATCAACAGCAGAATAACTGAGGTCAAAGAATGTATAAATCTTCTAGAGGACAGAATGGTGGGGACAATATTAAATGCACCAACATTTGCATTATGGGGTCCCAGGAGGAAAAGAGAGGAAAAAAAAAAGATTTGAGAAAATATTTGAAGAGATAATACATGAAAGCTTTCCTCACATGAAAGAAAATAGTCAACCATGTGCAACAAGCATAGAGAGTCCCAGACAGGATAAACCCAAGGAGGAACACATTGAGACACATAGTAATTAAACTGACAGAAATTAAAGACAGAGGTAAAATATTAAAAGCAACAAGGGAAAAATGATAAATGACATACAAGGGAACTCCCATCAGGCTATCAGCTGAGTTCTCATCAGACTCTACAAGCCAGAGGGGAATGGCATGATATATTTAAAGTGATGAAAGGAAAGAACTGGCAACCAAGAATACTCTACCCAGCAGGACTCTCAATCAGATTTGTGGAAAAATCAAAAATTTTACAGACAAGCAAAAGTTAAGAGAATTCACCACCACCAAACCAGCTTTACAACAAATGCTAAAGGAATTCCTCTAGGCTAGAAATACAAGAGAAGAAAAAGATTGAAAGAAAATAAACCCAAAACAATTAAGAAAATGGTAATAGGATCATATGTATCAATAATTACCTTAAATGTATATTGATTAAATGCACCAACCAAAAGACTTAGGCTGGCTGAGATAATGAAAACATGTGCATGTATGCACTTCCACTTACTACATCACTCTGCTTGACTCCCTGAATTGTACGTAATTATATTGGTAGGTTAATCTGGTTCCCATTACAGTTTGCAGTTACAACTATCTTTTTTTTGGGGGGGGGGAGGGGTCTGGCTATGACTGTGAAAACTGATAAAAATCTTTTACTATTCTGAAAAAAAAATTAAACTGTTACATGATTCAATTAATGGAAACGATTTATATATTTTTGGAAAAGCTTGGATATGTGTATCTGCTATTTCAATTGTAAATTTTGTAAAATCTCAATGCAGATCAATTATCTCTACTGAAAATTTGGCATCCAAAATGAGATGTGCTATAAATGTAACATAGCCACTGGATTTCAAAGACTTAATCCAAAAGGAGAATGTAAAATATTAGTATTTTTAAGTAACTACATGTTCAACTGATGTTCTTTTTATATATTATATTAACTAAACATTATTGAATCTAATTTATCTCTTTCTTTTTTACTTTAAAAAATATGGCTACTAGATAATTTAAAATTACATATGTTTTGCATTGTATTTCTATTGGACAGAACTTCTTCAGTGGGTTTATATGATTTAAAAAGGGAAGTGAAAATTGATCTGTCATGTCCAACTCTTTGCTACTCCTTGGACTATATAGTCCAGGGAATTCTACAGGCCAGAATACTGGAGTGGATAGCCTTTTCCTTCCAGGGTATCTTCCCAACCCAGGGATCGAACTAGGTCTCCTTTGTTGCAGGTGGATTCTTTACCAGCGAGCCACCAGGGAAGCACTTATATGATAAGAATAAATTCAAATACCTTACAATTTCAAAAAAAAAAAAAGACAAAAAAAAAAAGGAATAAAAGGAATCCAAATGTGGAAAGGAAGTATGAAACTGTTGCTGTTTGCAAATGACAAAATTCTATTCATAGAAATTCCTGAAAATGCTACCAGCAAACTACTATAGCTCATTAATGAATTTTGTTATAGTGTAGGATCCAAACTTAATATACAGAAATCTGTTGCATTTCTGTATGGTAACAATGAAAGATTAGAATGAGAAGTTTAAAAGGCAATCTTACTTATCATCACATTCAAAGGAGTAAAATGGAATAAACATAGCTAAGGAGGCAAAACACCAATACTCCAAAAACTATAAGATGTTAGTCAAAGAAAATGAAGATGATATAGATTGAAAGGTATTTCATATTCTTGGCTTTGAAAAATCAGTGTTGCTAAAATGACAGCACTATGCAAGGCTATTTACAGATTCAATGTAATCTATATTAAATTACCCATGGTATTTTTCACAGGACCACCACAAAATGTTTTTAAAATTTCTATGGAAACACAACAACCCTGAATAGACAAAACAATCTTTAGAAAGTAAAGTGAAGCTGGAGTAATCAGGCTCCCTGACTTTTGAGTATACTACAAAACTACAGTATTCAAAACAGTATGGTATTGGGACAAAAACAGGAAAATAGTTAACTAAAACAAGAGAGAAATAAACCAACGCACCTATGGGCAATTAACCAATGAGAAAGGAAGTAAGAAAATTCAATGGAGAAAAGTCAGTCTTTTCAATAAGTGGTGTTGGGAAACTGGACAGCTGCATGTAAAAGGTGAACATTCTCTAATACCATATTAAAAAAAAAAAAAACTCAAAATGGATATTAAATTTAAATGTAACCAGAAATTATAAATACCCCTGAGGTAAACATAGACAGATTTCTCTTTAACTTAAATTGTAAGAACAATTTTTTGGCTCTCTCTCCTAAAATAATGGAAATAAATAAAAAGTGAACAAATCAGACCTAATTAAACTTAAAATCTTCACACATCAAAAGAAATCATAAATAAAATGAAAAAATGACCTCTAGAATGGGAGAAAATAGTTGCAAAGGGCAAGAGTTTAGTTGTTTTTTTTAATAAACATATCATTTAAGGAAATAAAATTTAAAAGCTCAATAAAAAAAAAGAGTAGGCAATGTAAATAGATATCTTGTAAAGAAGACATACAAGATAGCCAATAGACACATGAAACATGTTCAACATCACTATTTATTAGGGAAATGCTAATCAAAAGTACAATTAAGTATACCACCTCATAGTAGCAAGAACTGCCATTATCAAAAAGTCAACAAATAATAAATGCTGGAGAGGGTGTTGAGAAAAAGAAATCCTCCTACACGCTTATGGAATGTAGATTACCATTCTAGAGTTTACATTGCCATTATAAACAGCCATTTTAGAGTTTCATTAAAATTCTAAAAATAGTTACATTGTGTCATATCCAGCAATCCCACTTCTGTGCACATATACAGCTAAAAGTGTAATTAAAAAAGAAACATGCACCACAATATTTATTTCAGCACTATTTACATTAGTATTTACATTAGTCAAGACACAGAAGCAACCTAAATATCCATTGGCAGATGAGTGCATGAAGAAAATGTATAGGGCTTCCCTGGTGGCTCAGTGGTAAAGAATCTGCCTGCCAATGCAAAACAAGGTTCAACCCCTGACCTATGCCATGGAACAACTAACCCTGCGTGCCACAACAATTGAGCTTGTGCTCTAGAGAGTAGGGGCCACAATGATACCAAGTGTCACAGCTACTGAGGGCTGCACACTCTAGAGCCCATGTTCCACAAAAAGAGAGAGCCATTACAGTAAGAAGCCCACACAAAGCAAATAGACAGCCCTCCCTGCAACTAGAGAAAAGTCCACCCAGCAACAATGACCCAGCAAAGCCAAAAATAAATACATTAAAAATTATTTTTTAAAATGTGGTATATACACTATTTCATTCTCTTTATGGTTGTAGATACATATACACACAATGGAATATATATTGTACACATTTTTATATACAATGGAATATTACTCAGCCATAAATAAGAATGAAATTATGTCATTTGCAGCAACATTAATGAACCTACAGATTATCATACTAAGTGAGGTGAACCAAACATAGAAAAACAAGTATAATATGATATTGTTAATAAGTGAAATCTAAAAAAAGAAAAAAATTACATAAGTGAGTTTATTTCCAAAACAGAAATAGACTAACAGCCATAGAAAACAAATTTATGGTTACCAGAGGAGAAATGGTGACAGGTGAATTAGGAATTTGGAATTTAATTTATTACACAGAAATAAATATAAAATGGATAACTAACAAAGAACAACTGTAAATCACAGGGATATACACTGAACAATTTATAATAATATATAAGTAAAATTAATCTGAAAAAATAATATGTATATACATATATATGTAAAATGGAAATATTTTGTTGTGCACCTGAAACTTACACAACATTGCAAATCAACCATACAGAATTAAAAATAAATAACATTTATTAAAACAATGAATAGATTCTTTGAACTTCCTTTCCCTTCAGAATTTAAAACAGTCATCTGAGAAAACATATGCATTCAAGGTAGACATCAAATATAAAATATTCTATTAAGGGTTTTGATGAAGAGATACTCCTGTTAGAAAACCGTGCTAGAGAAATTATGGTCGTATTGGAAAGGGACTCCTCAATTTCAAGATCTTTGATATATAACATTTCATCTGGTCAAAGCTGATTTTCTTATAGAAGGAGTAAAATGTTATATAGTAAGGATCATTTCAAACACCACCCACTTTTCTATATTCAAAACAGCCCCTAAATAGTATTAGAAGAAAAATCTATGAACAGATCCTTGAAACCAAAAAAATACACCATTGAGATTGTGTAGTGTTTTTTTATTTCACATTTTTATTTCACATAATGATATCCAGTTCATTTCCTGATCTAAAAGTAAATTTATATTGATCATACCATTATTTACTAGCACACATTTAATTTATAAAATTTACATTTTAATTAAAACATTTATTTTGAAACGTATAATATTGTAGACAAAGGATGGGATCATTGTATGGCATCACCAATACTATGGACTTGAGTTTGAGTAATCTCTGGGAGTTGGTGCTGGACAAGGAAGCCTGGCATGCAACAGTCCATGGAGTCACAAAGAGTCAGATGTGATTGAGCGACTGAAATGAACTGAACTGAACTTAACTGAATATTATCTCATAAAAATACAGTTTGTAAAGGCAATTATTTAAAAATTAAACAAGCCTATGTCTTCTAAATTTGGAGTTTAATAATAAATTCAACAAAGGAAATTGAGCTGATGATAAACAAAAGTAAAATTTAAAATAAATACATTGAATTACAGTAGTGTAATACACACTATTACCTTAAAGTTGGCTTAAAGCTCAACATTCAGGAAAAAACAAAAAAAAAACTAAGATCATGGCATCTGGTCCCGTGGCAAACAGATGGGGCAACAGTGGAAACAGTGGCTGACTTTATTTTTCGGGGCTCCAAAATCACTGCAGATGGTGATTGCAGCCATGAAATTAAAAGACAACTACTTCTTTGAAGGAAAGTTTTGACCAACCTAGATAGCGCATTATAAAGCAGAGACATTACTTCGTCCATTGGGTCCATCTAGTCAAGGCTATGGTTTTTCCAGTAGTCATGTATGGATGTGAGAGTTGGACTATAAAGAAAGCTGAGTGCTGAAGAATTGATGCTTTTGAACTGTGGTGGTGGAGAAGACTCTTGAGAGTCCCTTGGACTGCAAGGAGATCCAACCAGTCCATCCTAAAGATCAGTCCTGGGTGTTCTTTGGAAGGACTGATGTTGAAGCTGAAACTCCAATACTTCGGCCATCTTATGTGAAGAGCTAACTCATTTGAAAAGACTCTGATGATGGGGAAGATTGAAGGCGAGAGGAGAAGGGGAAGACACCTGATGACACGGTTGGATGACATCACTGACTTAGTGGACATGAGTTAGGTAAACTCTGGGAGTTGACCATGGACAGGGAGGTCTGGCGTGCTGCAGTTCATGGGGTCACAAAGAGTCAGACATGACTGAGCCACTGAATTTAACTGAATACACACTATAATCTTCTATACTATATGAATTTTTGTCAAAAATAACCAAGTTTTACACATAATTGCAGAGCCCAGATGATTTATACAAAAATTATGACAAATGCAAAAGAAAATACTTATTCCAATATTTGAAATTGGATTTTCTTACTCCAAAACACTACACCGGACTTCAACCCATGGGTGAAAGTGTAGTTATTGTTTGGAGGTAAGTTTGGTGAAAACCTGAGAAAGCTGAGATTCTACATCAAATATTGATTGAGGTCTGGCGTGCTGCAGTTCATGGGGTCACAAAGAGTCAGACATGACTGAGCCACTGAATTTAACTGAATACACACTATAATCTTCTATACTATATGAATTTTTGTCAAAAATAACCAAGTTTTACACATAATTGCAGAGCCCAGATGATTTATACAAAAATTATGACAAATGCAAAAGAAAATACTTATTCCAATATTTGAAATTGGATTTTCTTACTCCAAAACACTACACCGGACTTCAACCCATGGGTGAAAGTGTAGTTATTGTTTGGAGGTAAGTTTGGTGAAAACCTGAGAAAGCTGAGATTCTACATCAAATATTGATTTATATTGATATTTAGGCTGTAAGTTGAAGATTGCCCACGAATGCTTCCATTTTTTAAAAAGAGATTGCCCTTTTTACATTGTGAATAATTTCAGTATCTAATTTATTCCTACAAAATCTCTAAAATTATATTGCCTATTTACTGTAGCTTAAATTTTCCTTTAAGGTATTTTAGTAAATTGTTTGATCAACTTAAAAATGTTCTCAGATATTTTCAGAAGCCACAATATGTAAATGTAATAGACATCAGCTGCATACTTATTTCTGATTTAATCTTTTAGATTGCAACGCCCCTTTGAAATGTGTGCACCATTGTTTAGGGTTTTCTCATTTAGTTTTACTCAAATAATTTTTCACCAATTGGCAATAAATCATAATTCTTTTTTATTCTTTGTGGTGTCAAGAAAATAATGCAGCTATTTATATCAACATAAAATATGCAGGTGTGTAATTAGAAAGTAATTTAAATTAGCATGTCTTGCCTGCTAATAACAATAAATGCAGTCAGTTGATGACAATATGTATCCCAATACAATTCCTCTAATAATTGTTAATGATTATAGTGGCAATTAATCATTTTATATATATATATATATATATATATATATGACTTTAAAGGTAAATCCCACTTTTGATATACAAAAGGCTTTCTATCAGATGTTTCCTTTATAAAATAAAAATTTGGAATAAGCACGATATATGGGGTACAAAATTAGAAAATTTGCTTCCTAGTGATCATTATGTTCATTGGTAAAATATTATTTTTAGTTTTAATACTTGCCATCAAGATAAAAAAAGGACAAATTAAATTTAGCATACATAAAATTTCTTCACTTGCCAAAGGATGTGTACATAAATGCAGATATCTGTGATTTTTTTTTTTTTTTGTACTTATTCACGTATGTGAGTATCAAATTTTAATTAATTTATAAAGTTTTTTTTTAAATCTTAACTATTTTAAAGGAATTGAGTCTTTAGAGTAATAGTGCAGTATTTTGCAAGGATTCTTCCATTTTGCAAATCAATCAACATGATATACCATATTAACAAATTGAAAGATAAAAAAACCATATGATTATCTCAGTGGATACAGAGAAAGTTTTTGACAAAATTCAACACCCATTTATGACAAAAACTCTCTGGAAAGTAGACATAGAAAGAACATACCTCAACATAATAAAAGCCATATATGACAAACCCACAGCAAACATCCTCAATGGTGAAAAATTGAAAGCAGTTCATCTAAAATCAGGGACAAGGGTGCACACTCTCATCACCATTATTCAACATAGTTTTGGAAGTACTAGGCACAGCAATCAAAGAAGAAAAAGAAGTAAAAGGAATCCAGATTGAAAAGAAGTAAAACTCTCACTGTTTGCTGATGATATGATCCTTTATATATAAAATCCTAAAGACACCACCAGAAAATTACTAGAGCTAATCAATGAATATAGTAAAGTTTCAGGATGTAAATTTAATATACAGAAAACTCTTGCATTCCTATACACTATCAATGAGAAAACAAAAATAGAAATCAAGAAAACAATTCCATTCACCATTGCAATGAAAAGAGTAAAATACTTAGTAATAAATTTACCTAAAGAAACAAAAGACCTATATACAGAAAACTATAAAACACTGGTGAAAGACACCAAAGATGACACAAATAGAGGAAGAAATATAGCATTTTCATGGATTGGAAAAATCGGTATAGTAAAATTGAGTATTCTACCCAAAGCCCTCTATAGATTCAACACAACCCCTATAAAGCTACCAATGTTATTTTTCACAGAACGAGAACAAATAATTTTAAAATTCATATGGAAGTACAAAAAGCCTCAAATAGCCAAAGAAATCTTGAAAAAGAAGAGTGGAACTGGAGGAATCAACCTGCCTGACTTCATACTATACTACAAAGATACAGTCACCAAGACAGTATGGTACTGGCACAAAGACAGAAATATAGATCAATGGAACAAAATAGAAAGCCTAGAGATAAATACACACACTTATGGACACCTTATATTTGATAAAGAGGCAAAAAAATATACAATGGAGAAAAGACAATCTCTTTAACAAGTGGTGCTGGGAAAACTGGTCAACCACTTGTAAAAGAATGAAACTAGATCACTTTCTAACACCATACACAAAAATAAACTCAAAATGGATTAAAGATCTAAACGTAAGACAAGAAACTATAAAACTCTTAGAGGAAATCATAGGCAAAACAATATATGACATAATCACAGCAATATCCTCTATGATCCACCTCCCAAAGTAATGGAAATAAAAACAAAAATAAACAAATGGGACCTAATTAAACTTGAAAGCTTTTGCACAATAAAGGAAACCATAAGAAATGTGAAAAGGCAGGCTTGATAATGGGAAAAAACAATACCAAACAAAGCAACTGGCAAAGAATCAATCTTCAAAACATACAAATGACTCATGCAAATCAATATCTGGAAAAATAAATGACTCAATCAAAAAATGGGGCAAAGAGCTAAACAGACATTTCTCCAAAGAAGAAATACATATGGTTAACAAACATATGAAAAGATGTTTAATGTCACTCATTTTTAGAGAAATGCAAATCAAAACCACAATGAGGTACCCTCTCATATATACATAATCTCATTCTAATATATATGGGATTTAGAAAGATGGTAAAGCCAACCCTAGATGCAAGACAGCAAAAGAGACACAGATGTAAAGAATAGACTCTTGGACTATGTGGGAGTAGGTAAGGGTGGGACGATATGAGAGAACTGCATCAAAACATGTATACTACCATATGTAAAATAGATGGCCAGTGCAAATTCGATGCATGAAGCAGGGCACCTAAAGCTGGTGCTCTGGGAAAATCCAAAGGGATGGGATGGGAGGGAGGTGGGAGGAGGATTCGGATGGGGGACACATGTATACCCGTGATCGATTCATGTCAATGTATGGCAAACACCAGCACAATATTGTAAAGTAATTAGCCTCCAATTAAATAAAGTACATCATTTTTATCCTGAGTAACAGGAAGTATTTTTTTTTATTATTTTGTGAAAAACAGATTTTTTTAAAATCAACTGTTTTTAGAAAGAATGTATTTATGCTATATCCTGTGGTTCAGTTCAGTTCAGTTGCTCAGTTATGTCTGACTCTTTGTGATCCCATGAATCACAGCCCACCAAGCCTCCCTGTCCCTCACCAACTCCTGGAGTTCAGTCAAACTCATGTCCATCGAGTCAGTGATGCCTTCCGGCCATATCATCCTCTGTTGTCCCCTTTTCCTCCTGCCCCCAATCCTTCCCAGCATCAGGGTCTTTTTCAATGAGTCAACTCTTTGCATGAGGTAACCAAAGTATTGGAGTTTCAGCTTCAGCATCAGCCCTTCCAATGAACCCCAAGACTGATCTCCTTTATGATGGACTGGTTGGATCTCCTTGCAGTCCAAGGGACTCTCAAGAGTCTTCTCCACCACCACAGTTCAAAAGCATCAATTCTTCAGTGCTCAGCTTTCTTCACAGTCCAACTCTCACATCCATACATGACACTGGAAAAATCATAGCTTTGACTAGATGGACCTTTGTTGGCAAAGTAATGTTTCTGCTCTTTAATATGCTATCTAGGTTGGTCAAAACTTTCCTTCCAAGGAGTAAGAGTCTTGTAATTTCATGGCTGCAATCACCATCTGCAGTGATGTTGCAGCCCCCCAAAATAAAGTCTGACACTATTTCCACTGTTTCCCCATCTATTGACTCTGCCAAAGCCTTTGACTGTGTATATCACAAGAAACTGTGGAAAATTCTGAAAGAGATGGGAATACTGGACCACCTGACCTGCCTCTTGAGAAACCTATATGCAGGTCAGTAAG
>SJXQ01001618.1:0-10144 GCA_006408695.1 Aepyceros melampus | reverse complement strand
GAGAATCCCAGGGACGGGGGAGCCTGGTGGGCTGCTGTCTGTGGGGTCGCACAGAGTCGGACACGACTGAAGTGACTTAACAGTAGCAGATATCAATTACAAGAAGAAAACTGGGAAATTCACCAATTTGTAGAGCTTAAAACATACTACTGAACAATCAACAGGTCAAAGAAGAAATCAAGAGAAATTTAAAAATTTGGAAACATGGAAATTTATCAAAACATGTGGGAAGCAGTGAAAGAAATTGCGAGACAAACATAATAATGAATGCCTATTTAATACCTCCAGAAATAAGACAAATCTCAAATAAAACACATAAACTGACATCTCAAGGAACTAGAAAAAAATAAGATATAAAAACCAAAGTTAATGGAAGGAAATAACAAAGATCAGAGCAGAAATAAACATAATAGAGATTAAAAAGACAAAAGAAAAGGTCAAAGACTAAGAGGCGGTTCTTTGAAAAGGTAAGTAAAGTTGACAAATCTTTAGTTAGACTCACCAAGAAAACAGCGAAGAATCATACAAATTTAAAATTTAAAAAAATGAACATTATGCCTGAAACCACAGAATACAAACAATTGCAAGTAGGAACAATTATATACTAACAAATTGGACAATTTTGAATAAATAGACAAATTACTAGTAAAATACAATATACCTAGACCAAATGATGAATAGAAAATCTAAACAAATTGATTACTTCTAAGGAGATTGAATTGGTAATCAGAAACCTCCCAATATCAACAAAAAGTCAAGGACATGAATCAATGGTAAATTCTACCAAATAGTTAAAGAAGAATCAATACCAGTGATTCTCAAACTCTTTCAAAATATAAAAGAAGGAACAGTCCAAAATCATTTCACTAGGCCAGCATTTTCTTGATACAACAACCAGCCAAGGAACACACATACACACACACAATAGAAAATCGTACACTATGATCAAGTGGGATTCATTTCAGGGATTCAAGGAAAGCTCAATATTTGCAAATCAATTAATTCTATATACCCCATTAACAAATGAAGGGTAGAAATCATATAATCTCAATAGGAGCAAATAAAGCATTGACAAAATTTGATATTCATGTACAAAAAAATTCTTAACAAAGTAAAAGCCATATGTCACATGGCCACAGCTAACATCATACCCAATGATGTAAAACTGGAAGCTTTTCCCTTGAGAACAAAAACAAGATGAGGATGCCCATTCTCACCACTTCTATTCAACATAGTATTAGAAGTCCTAGCAGGAGTAACAGGGAGGAAAAAGAAATAAAAGCCATCCAAATTGGAAAGGAAGAAATTAAATGATCAATATTTAAAATAACATGATGTTAGATATTCAAAACCCTAAAGGCTTCACTCAAAATTGTAAGAACTAATCAACAAATTCCAAAAAATTACAGGATACAAAATCAATATATAAAATCTGTTGTATTTTTATATAGTAACAAACTATCAGAGAATTTTAGAAAGCAATCACCTTTACAGTTGCATCAAAAATAATAAAGTACATGGGAATAAATATATTCAAGGAGATGAAAGACATGTGCACTGAAAACCACAAGAGATTTATGAAAGAAACAGAATAAATATAATGGAAAGATAGTCTGTGTTTATGGATTGGAAGAATATTCTTAAAATGTCCATACTTCCCAAAGCAATCAACACAATCCAATCCCTATCAACATTTCAATAATACTTAACAAATATAGAACAAATAATCCTACAGTTTTTATGGAACCATAAAACAACCTGAATAACCAAGGCAATGTTGAGGTAGAATAACAAAGTTGGAAACATCACGGTCCTTGATTTCAAACTCTATTGTGAAGCTATAGAAATCAAAACAGTATAACACTGGCATAAAAACAGACACTGAAATCAATGGAATAGAATATAGAGCTCCAAAATAAACCCACACATATATGATCAATTAATTTATGACACAGGAGTTAAGAATATACAATAGGTAAAAAAAAAATGTTTATTCAACAATATTTGTTATAAGTAACAATTTGTTGTTATTGATTAGCAATATTGGAAAACAGGAGAGCAACAAGAAAAAGACTGAAACTGAAACACTATCTTTTACCATACAGAAAAATTAATTTAAAATGGATTTAAAACCTAAATATAAGATCTGAAACTTGAAATCAATGGAATAGAATATAGAGCTCCAAAATAAACCCACACATATATGATCAATTAATTTATGACACAGGAGTTAAGAATATACAATAGGTAAAAAAAAAATGTTTATTCAACAATATTTGTTATAAGTAACAATTTGTTGTTATTGATTAGCAATATTTGGAAAACAGGAGAGCAACAAGAAAAAGACTGAAACTGAAACACTATCTTTTACCATACAGAAAAATTAATTTAAAATGGATTTAAAACCTAAATATAAGATCTGAAACCATAACACTCCTGGAAGAAAACAGGGTACATTGATCTTGGTGATGACTTTTTTGGTATCTGACACCAAAGGAAAGGCAACAAAAGCAAAAATTAACAAGTGGGATTACATTGAACTTAAAAGCTTCTGCACAACAAAGGAAACCATCAAGGAAAATGATAAGACAGTCTACTGAATGGCAGAAAACATCTGCAAATTATATATCTGATAAGGGGTTAACTTCAAATCTATATAAATAACTCATATAACTCATTAGCAAGAAATAAACCATCTAATTTCAAAATGTGCAGATTTGAATAGATACTTTCAAAAGAAGACATAGAGATGGCTAAAGGGTACATGAAAAGGTGCTTAGCATCATAAATAATCAGGGAAATGAAAATCAAGGCCACAGTAAGGTATCACTCCCTATCTGTTAGAATGGCCATCATCAAAAAATATAAGAAATAACAAGTGTTTGTAGGAATCTACAGAAAAGGAAACTCTCTGCACTATTGGTAGTGTCAACTAAAGAAAAGATGTATAGCTTGAGAGTTAAGTTTTATTTGGGGCAAAATGAGGACTGCATCCCGGGAGGCAGCACCTCAGATAGCTCTGAGAGACTGCTCCTAAGCGGCAGTGGGGGAAAGTCAATATAAGTGCTTCTCTAGATATAAGGAGATGCAAAGGTTGAGATCATAAAATCTGTTCCTGAAAACATCCAACTATCTAAAGATTCCCTGGAGCACAGAGTGCCTCACTCCACCCTGAACTCCCTCAGGGATTGTTGAAGGTCACAGCTATAGCAGCATGGGGTTCAATCTCCATGGAGGCAGATGGCAAATGCCTTTGTTTTCAGTTGTTGGCAATGCTCTTGGTAAATGCCAATTTGTAATCGACAGTAGGAATGTAGACTGGGGTAGCTTTCATGAAAAATGTGTGGAGGGTCCTCACAAAATTAAAAATAGAACCTCCATATGATTCTGAAATTCTACTTTTGGGTATATATCTGAAGAAAATGAATATTTAACTCAAAAATATATACATATCCCCATATTCATTGCAGAATTATTTACAATAGCAAAGATATAAAAACAACCTAAGCATCCATCAATGGATGAATGGATAAATAAATTATGGTTTATACATACCATGGATTATTTTTCAGCCATTAGAAATAAATGTTGCTAATTGCAACAATATGGATGGAGCTTCAGGGCATTATGCTAAATGAAATAAATCAGACAGAAAAAGACAAATACTATATGATTTCATTTATATCTAGAATAAAAATTAAATAAACTCTTGGAGACAGAGAATCAGATAGGTGGTTGCCAGAGGCAGGGGTTCGCGGTTTCTGAAAAGTGTGAAGGGAGTTAAAAACTGCGATCTTTCAATTATAAAATAAGGCATGGGGATTTAATGCACAACATAGTGACTAGAGCTAACAATATTTTATTGTATATTTGAAGGTTGCTAGGAGATTAGAACTTAAAATCTCTCATAACAAGAATAAACAAATTTTATAATTTTGTATGTAAAGTAATGCTCAAAATTCTCCAAGCCAGGCTTCAGCAATACGTGAACCATGAACTTCCAGATGTTCAAGCTGGTTTTAGAAAACACAGAGGAACCAGAGATTAAATTGCCAACATCCGCTGGCTCATGGAAAAAGCAAGAGAGTTCCAGAAAAACATCTATTTCTGCTTTATTGACTATGCCAAAGCCTTTGATTGTGTGGATCACAATAAACTGTGGAACATTCTGAGAGAGATGGGAATACCAGACCACCTGATCTGCCTCTTGAGAAACCTATATGCAGGTCAGGAAGCAACAGTTAGAACTGGACATGGAACAACAGGCTGGTTCCAAATAGGAAAAGGAGTACGTCAAGGCTGTATATTGCCACCCTGCTTATTTAACTTCTATGCGGAGTACATCATGAGAAACACTGGGCTGGAGGAAGCACAAGCTGGAATCAAGATTGCCGGGAGAAATATCAATAACCTCAGATATGGAGAAGGCATTGGCACCTCATTCCAATACTCCTAGAGATGGGAATACCAGACCACCTGACCTGCCTCTTGAGAAACCTATATGCAGGTCAGGAAGCAACAGTTAGAACTGGACATGGAACAACAGGCTGGTTCCAAATAGGAAAAGGAGTACGTCAAGGCTGTATATTGCCACCCTGCTTATTTAACTTCTATGCGGAGTACATCATGAGAAACACTGGGCTGGAGGAAGCACAAGCTGGAATCAAGATTGCCGGGAGAAATATCAATAACCTCAGATATGGAGAAGGCATTGGCACCTCATTCCAATACTCCAATACATCCATGGAAAATCCCATGGATGGAGGAGCCTGGAAGGCTGCAGTCCATGGGGTCTCTGAGGGTTGGACACAACTGAGGGACTTCACTTTCACTTTTCACTTTCCTGCATTGGAGAAGGAAATGGCAACCCACTCCAGTGTTCTTGCCTGGAGAATCCTAGGGACTGGGGAACCTGGTGGGCTGCCGTCTATGGGGTCGCACAGAGTCGGACACAACTGAAGCGACTTAGCAGCAGCAGCAGCATGCAGATGACACCACCCTTATGGCAGAAAGTGAAGAAGAATTAAAAAGCCTCTTGATGAAAGTGAAAGAGGAGAGTGAAAAAGTTGGCTTATAGCTCAAGATTCAGAAAACAAAGATCATGGCATCTGGCCCCATCACTTCATGGCAAATAGATGGGGAAACAATGTCAGCCTTTATTTTTGGGGGCTCCAAAATCACTGCAGATGGGGACTGCAACCATGAAATTAAAAGACGCTTACTCCTTGGAAGAGAAGTTACGACCAACCTAGTAGTATATTCAAAAGCAGAGACATTACTTTGCCAACAAAGGTCCATCTACTTAAGGCAGTGGTCAGAGAAGCCTAGATAGCAGCCTACTGACTCATTTCTTAGTAATTTATGGATAAAATAGGCCAAAAAATCATAAATAAAGAGAATCTGAAGAAACAAGCAACCCTGATTTTACAGACACATAGAAAATTATACACTAAAAATAGAAAAAGAAAAATAGAAGAAAATTATACACTACACCGGTAACAGATATTCCTTCTAAGCACACAAAACGTTTATGAAAACTGATTATAAACATAGCCTTAAAGAAATATTAACAAATTTGTTTGACCATGGTGCAAGGAAAGTAGAACTAATAAGAAAACAATACTAATAAAACAAAACCCGCACTATACTTTTGAAAATTAATGAGTGCCTTCCTAAATTTCTCATGAGTTAGATCACAGGATTTAAAAAAAATTCAGAATGGAATAGTGAAAATATTTAATATTATAATTAATGAAATATAGCCAAATTAGTATCAAACTTTCATAATTGGCTAAAGAACAGAAATTTCTTTTTAGGGTCAGTTGTCATGTAGCCAAGCTATAGTGATACCAAATACGCTGTTTTTTCAACTGGCATATTTAAAAACATAACAAACTTCTTTATAGCTGGCTGAATAAAATAGAGGAAAAAGTTCTTCATAAAATATTTTCTAGTAGTAAATTCACATGTGGAATTTTAAAAATTGGATACTTTTTTTTTAAAGACGTTCTTATACTTTTAGCTACTAAAATTTGTTATGAATCCATGGCTGTCATTTTTACAGGTATTTTGTTTTACATTTTTAGACTCCATAAAAACCCTAAGAATCATCTTAAATTACATCCAAGCCAAGTTTTATTAGCAAGAATAAAATTTCTCTAGCATATTATTTTATTCATATTATTTATATTTATATATGTGTACATTTAATGACTCATGGATTAAATTTTGTTTTATACTGAAGTTTTATTTTTCATACTATTTACAGCTGATATATTTATATTCTACTTACAATCCATTTGTTGATGGGAATTATGATAAAATAAATAACTTTCCAAGTTTAGGATTAAAATATAATCCAATATCCACTGTTCCCCCTTATATTAATACTTAACTTTTTAGAAGCATAATTTGGCTCAAAGTTATAGTCTTATTAAATTCATATAGTGGCTTTTTACCTTAATATATGTTAATTCTTAATTACTTGAATGTTTATATTGATGGTGAATGCTACGATGGGTCTAAAAGTTTTAGCATTCATCATTAATATAAATGTTCAAATAGATATAAACATATTAAGAGGAAAAAATAGCTAACATATAAGAAAGAAATATATTCTACTTCTAGAATGCTTATCTACATGAAGATTTGTACTTTAATAGTAAATTGAATATCAACTTGTTTGTATTGAGACAGTTTTTCCTCATTAGATGCATGGAAATGCTGCCTGACCACATAATCATTGATCATGCATAAATTCTAGTTTGCACACTTCTTATCAAAGTAGTATTTGTCTTCTGAGGTTTCCAGAGGTTGAGGAAGAAACTAAATAGTGACTTTTAACTAAATATTAAGACTGAGGTCAAATTTAGCATATATGTAAATACTAGTAAAACAAAAATAAACAACAACAAAAAAAACCCTCCCAACAAAGAAAACACTAGGCTCAGATTTTTCTAAGTCTATGTAGTAATGAAGGAACAAATAATTCTAAAGTTATACACACAATTAAGGAATATAGAAAAAGAAGAAAACTTCCACCATATTTGATGAAACTAAAACAAATGATGCAGTAAATAAAGAAGTATAAAAGATGTAAGTATTGGAAAAGAAGAAAATGTATATTATTGACAAAAAATTTGATTGTCAACACTGTCCCAAAGGAATCAATAGTTAAAATTAAAGTTTGTATATAACAAATTTCTTAGATATGAAATCAATTTCATTTCTGTTTACAAAAATGCAAAAAATTAATTCACAAAATAGAAACTATTTATAAAACATAAAAAATAAAAGATAAATATTTTTAAAATGTGCAAACCCATTATGGAAAAAATATAAATTTTACTGTAAGAAGTTCTAAAGATAGAGATATATTATGAAATTACATCACTTAATATTGGAAAAATGTTAATTTTCCCCAAATTAAGCTATGGATTCAAGTTGATCCAATCAGAATGCCAATAGGGTGTGTGTTGGGGGGAGAGGAGAGAGAGAATGAGTCTGGGAAATACTTGAAAACTGATCTAAAATTTATGAGGAAGCGTAAAGGGACAAAAATAACACATTGTTCCTGAAGATGATGACTTTTAGGGGAATTGTCTTAGCAGACATCCAACCTTAAAATAATACTGTACTATTTCAGACAATGTGGTACTTTTTCAGGGATACAGCAATTAAACAGAACAAAAAAATCTTGAAATAGATTAGAGCTATGAATATTTGATTTATGGCAGAGTTGGTATTGCAGGTAAATATAAGATACATACATTTTTCAATAAATAACTTGAGAGACACTTGGTTATACAAATGAAAAGAAACTTGATTCTATGTCATTGCATAACTAAAAATCAACTCCAGGTGAATTAAAGCTTAAATTGTGAATGCAAAATTGATGAAAATTTTAGGAAACAATAAGAGAATATTTTTCTGTCCTCAAGGTAGGGATGTATATTTTGAGCAAGATACAAGAAGTGTTCAAGGCAAGGAAAAAGTGATATTTTCAACAACATCAAAATTAAAACCCTTCTAGTTCATCAAGGCATACTAAAAAGTGAGTAGACGTGGAGGAAATACTTGTATTAATAGCACAAAATAAACAAATGATTCAGATCTAGAACTCTGCTGCTGCCGCTGCTGCCAAGTCGCTTCAGTCGTGTCCGACTCTGTGCGACCCCAGAGACGGCAGCTGCCGGCCCTGGGATTCTCCAGGCGAGAACACTGGAGTGGGTTGCCATTTTGCAAGATACAAGAAGTGTTCAAGGCAAGGAAAAAGTGATATTTTCAACAACATCAAAATTAAAACCCTTCTAGTTCATCAAAGCATACTAAAAAGTGAGTAGACGTGGAGGAAATACTTGTATTAATAGCACAAAACAAACAAATGATTCAGATCTAGAACTCTGCTGCTGCCGCTGCTGCCAAGTCGCTTCAGTCGTGTCCGACTCTGTGCGACCCCAGAGACGGCAGCTGCCGGCCCTGGGATTCTCCAGGCGAGAACACTGGAGTGGGTTGCCATTTCCTTCTCCAACGCATGAAAGTGAAAAGTGAAAGTGAAGTCACTGAGTCGTGTCCAACTCTCAGCGATGCCATGGACTGCAGCCCACCATGCTCCTCCGTCCATGGGATTCTCCAGGCAAGAGTACTGGAGTGGGGTGCCATTGCCTTCTCCTCTAGAACTCTAGTGAATCATTAAGAAAAAAGGCAATCCAAAAAAGGCAAAAGACTTTGACAGGCACTTCCCTAAAAAGGAAAGGCAAAAAAGCCAACACACTTTAAAAAAATAAACAAATTCATAAATAAGCAGAAAATATTGTTTCTGATGTGACTGAGGAGAAATTTCTATCCATGCTGGTGGGAGTATAAATGGGTACTAGCAATTTTATAATAAAAAGCACTCTGGCATATATATATATACTGGAATTGAAAACCACTCTCACCTGTGACTTAGAAATTCTATTCCTAGATAAAGGAATATATATAGAATATAGATATAGGAATTTAGAGAAACTTCTGTATGTGTAAGAAACATTCATATAATTCACATTCCTTTATAGTAGGAAACTAAAGCCTAGAAATGACTCAAATGCTACATCATATTTATGTAATAGAATACTATACAGCAGCAAAGCTATGGGAAACAAAATAAATAATTCAGCAGGATAGTATTGAATGACAGTACATCACAAAATATGATTGATAAAGATATACATGATATAGTATGTTTACAGTTATCCTAAGTTCAAAAATACACAACAATAAATAATACCTTGTTTAGGTTAGTAATCAGGATCAGGATCAGGAATTCACTCAGTCGTGTCCGACTCTTTGTGACCCCATGGACTGTAGCCTACCAGGCTCCTCCCTCCATGGGATTCTCCAGGCAAGAGTACTGGAGTGGGTTGCCATTTCCTTCTCCAGGGGATCTTCCTGACCCAGGGATCGAACCCGGGTCTCCTGCATTCCAGGAAGATGCTTTAACCTCTGAGCCACCAGGCAAGCCCCAAATATGTGTGGTAAAAATCACAGAAAATGATTATATTAACCCCCAAAAAAGGAATAGTAATTATTTCATGGTTGAGAGGATTTGGAATAGAGGAGGAACACCAAGGGACATTCAAAGGACACACAAAAGCCTTGAAAGAACATTCCACACCTAACTGCTCAAAACACAGATCCAAGGAACAATGATAAAGTTGGATTCATAATTTTAAAAGCTATCTTCATGTCAAAATTACTATAAACAAAGACACTAAAAATAAAAATATTTGTAACATACCTTATAGGTAAAGGATTGATCTCTAATATTTTAAGAAATCTTTAAAATAGAAGAAAATAGAACTAAAAACCTTAATAGACCAATTTGCCAAAGATATATAAACAAGATAATATTTTAAAAGCTACTAAAATAGTTCTTCAGTATATGAAAAGATATACAAACACCCTCACAAGAGAAAGTAAATTGAAATCACAAGGAAACAATCAGATTAGCAAAAATTTCAAAGTATGAAAATACACTCTTTTAGAGAAAGGCTGTGGAGAAACAGGCACTCGTAATTTGCTAGTGAAAAGATCAAGTTTTCTTATAGAAGATTTGGCAATATCTACCAAAACTATTTGGGCTTTCTTCATAGCTCAGTTGGTG
>SJXQ01001617.1:0-151193 GCA_006408695.1 Aepyceros melampus | reverse complement strand
AAAGCAGAGATATTACTTTGCCGACTAAGGTCCATCTAGTCAAGGCTATGGTTTTTCCTGTGGTCATGCATGGATGTGAAAGTTGGACTGTAAAGAAGGCTGAGTGCCAAAGAATTGATGCTTTTGCACTGTGGTGTTGGAGAAGACTCTTAAGAGTCCCTTGGACTGCAAGGAGATCCAACCAGTCTATTCTGAAGGAGATCATCAACCCTGAGATTTCTTTGGAAGGGATGATGCTGAAGCTGAAGCTCCAGTACTTTGGCCACCTCATGCGAAGGGTTGACTCATTGGAAAAGACCCTGATGCTGGGAGGGATTGGGGGCAGGAGGAGAAGGGGACGACTGAGGATGAGATGTCTGGATGGCATCACGGACTTAATGGACGTGAGTCTGAGTGAACTCTGGGATTTGGTGATGGACAGGGAGGCCTGGCGTGCTGCGATTCATGGGGTCGCAAAGAGTCGGACACGACTGAGCGACTGAAATGAGCTGAACTGAATGTACATGTTTCATTGTTATTCTCCCAAATCATCCCAACCTCGCCTTCTCCCACTGAGTCCAAAAGTTGTTGTTTATATCTTTGCTGCCCTGCATATAGGATCGTTAGTACCGATGTTTAGATATAGGTATACTATGTTAATGGTTATCACAATAAAGATAACTAATATATCCATTATACCACTGAGTTACCATTTGTGTATGTGAGAGACAAAGGTGAAGACTTTTAAGGCTTGCTCTCTTAGCAAATTTCAAGTATACATCATTTACTATTATTAATAATATTGCTATACATTAGATCTCTAGAATTTATTCATTTTATACCTGAAATCTTGAACCCTTTGTTAAACACCTTCCCATTTCCCACATTTACTAGCACTTGGTAAACACCATTTTACTCTCTGATTTTATGAGTTCGACTTAAGATTACACATATAAGTGATATCATGTACTGTTTGTTTCTCTGTGTCTACCATGCAATTCAGATCCATGTTGTTCAAATATCAATAGTATATATATATATATTATATATATATATATATATATATATGTAGGCTTCCCAGGTAGCTCAGCTGGTAAAGAATCTGCCTGCAATGTGGGAGACCTGGGTGAGCTCCCTGGGTTGGGAAAAGCTCCTGGAGAAGGGAAAGGCTCCCCACTCCAGTATTCTGGCCTGGAGAATTCTGGACTATACAGTCCATGGGGTTGTAAAGAGTTGGACATGACTGAGTGACTTTCACTTCACTTTCATATATATATATACCTATATATAACATATTTCATATAATTTATACTTATATATGGCTAATATATGTGTGTGTCCATATCTATATCTGTAATCTCATAATGTATTTTCCCATCCATCCCTCAACAGACACTAAGATTATTTCCATATCTTGACTACTATTGTGAACAATGTTTCAATGAATATGGGACTACAAGTATCTCTTCAAGATACTAATTTCATATCCTTTGGATATATACTCAGAAATGGGATTGCTACATTATATAGTAGTTCTATTTCTGAGGAAGCTCCATGCCATTTTCCATAATTGCTATACAGATTTACCATCCTATCAATAGTGTACAAAAGAGAATATTCTTACTAGTGACTGTCATCTCTTTTCTTTTTGATAACATCCATCCTCCTTTGGCCCTCCCTGGTGGATCAGATGGTAAAAAATTTGCCTGCAATGTGGGAGACCCAGGTTCGATCCTTGGGCTTGGAAAGATCCCTGGAGAAGGGAATGGTTACCCACTCGAGTATTCTTGCCTGGAGAATTCTATGGACAGAGGAGCCTGTCAGGGCCACAGTCCATTGGGGTCACAAAGAGCTATACGTGACTGAGCGACTAACACTTTCACTTTGGGGTTTCCATGGAAGCTCAGCTGGTAAGGAATCCACCTGCAGTGGAGGAGACCCCAGTTCAATTCATGGGTTGGGAAGATCCCCTGGAGAAGGGACAGGCTACCCACTCCAGTATTCTTGGGCTTCCCTGGTGGCTCAGTCAGTAAAGAATCTGCCTGTAATGCAGGAGACCTGGGTTAATCCCTGGGTTAGGAAGATCCCTTAGAGGAGGGCATGACAACCCACTCCAGTATTCTTCCCTGGAGAATTCCCATGCACTGAGGAGCCTGGCAGGCTGCAGTCCATGGGGTTGCAGAGTCAGGCACAACTGGGTGGCTAAGCACATCCTCCTTAGCATGAGTGAGGTGCTACCTCATTGTGTTATTGTGTTATTGATTTGCATTTCCCTGATGATTAGTGATGTTGCACAACTTTTCATGTAACCATGTGTCTTCTTTGGTGAAATTATTAATTCCTTTGCCCATTTTTAATTATTTTGTATAATAGCTACTGATTTATATGGGTGTGCGCTCAGTTGCTTCAGTAGTGTACAACTCTTTGCAACCCTATGAACTATAGTCCACCAGACTCCTCAGTCCATGGGATTCTCCAGGCAAGAATACTGCAATAGGCTCCCATGGTCTTCTCCAGGACTGAGTTACATATATTCAAGTAAGCTTTGACAATGGTGCCAAGAATTCACAACAGAGAAAGGACAACCAAAACATACATATATTTGGATTATCCAAAATAGATACTTTATGTATAGTAATACATAATTATATATTTTAAATATATATATATATATATATATATATATATATATAAATAAAATATCTCCCACTCTGCATCCACCTTTTCATGTTGCTGCCCTAGCTGTGCAGATGCTCTTTAGTTTTATGTAGTCCCACTTGTATATTGCTACTTTTGTTGCCTGTGTTTCTAGTGTCAATACCAAAAAAATATTTAGAAGACCATCAAAGGGCTTATCCTCTATATTTTCTTCTAGGAATTTTACAACTTCAGGTCTTCTGTTTAAGGCTTTAACCCATTTTGAGTTGAATTTGTATGATATGAGGATCTAACTCATTTTTATATGTGTTTATCTGATTTTCCCAACATTATTCATTGAAGAGACTATTCTTTCTCTATTGTGAATTCTTGGCACCCTTGTCAAAGATTTCTTGACATGTATGTGTGTGTTTATTTCTAGGCTCTCTATCTGCTTCATGGGTGAGAGAGTCTATTTGCATACCAGCATCATACTGTTTTGATTAATACAGTTTTCAAAATATATCTTGAAATATGTTAATGTGATATCTCCAGTTTTGTTTTTCTTACTCAAGATTATGTTGAGTGTTTGTAGTCTTGTGGTTTCATATAAATTTTAGGATCTTTTGCTATTTGTGAAAAGCCTGTAGATCTCTGGAGAGAATGGATATTTTAGCAATATTATTTGTTCTAATTTATGAACACAGAATATATTTTCATTTATTTGTGACTTCTTTAATTTCTTTCAACAGTCTTAAATTTTTGTGTATAGGTCTTTCAGTTCATTTGTTAAATATATTCCTAAGTATTTATTCTATGTTTTCCAGTTTTATTGATACATAATTGACATACACAGCACTGGATAAGTTTAAGGTATGTAGAGTAATTATATGGCTTAAAAATATCATGAAATAATTACCTCAGTAAGCTTAGTGAACATCTATCATCTCACATAGATACAGAATTTTAAAAATGTAATTTTTCCTTATGAGGATAACTCTGAGGATTTACTATTCTTTTTTATGCTTAGTATGTCTTTTCTAGTTCCTTAATGTATACATTAAAGTGTTTACTTGTTTTTTTTGTTTTTTTTTTTACTTAATGTAGATATTTATTGCTATAAACTTTCCTCTTAGAACCTCTTTTCCAAAGTTTTGGTAACCTGTGTTTTCATGTGTCTTAAGATACTTTCTGATTTCTCTTTTGATTTCTTCTTCACCACATTAGTTTTTGAGGAATGTGTTGCTTAATTTCTACATATTTGTACATTTTTCAAGTCTCCTTCTGTTACTGACTTCTATTTTTATACCACTGTGGTTAAAAAATGGTACTTGAATTTCAATCATCTTAAATTTGTTAAGGCTTATTCTATGGTCTTTGTGTACTCGGGAAGAATATGTATCATGTAACTAAAATAGTTTATTTCTGAACTCTCTACATGACTATCCTTATGCTGCTACTGCTGCTGCTAATTGCTTCAGTTGTGTCCGACTCTGTGCGACCCCATAGGCGGAAGCCCACTAGGCTCCCCCATTCCTGGGATTCTCCAGGCAAGAACATTGGAGTGGGTTGCCATTTCCTTCACCTTATGCTAGCATCACACTATTTTGATTAACACAAACACAGTAAGTTTTAAAATCAGGAAGTATGACTCTTCTAACTTTGCTTTATTTGAAGAGAAAAGAAGTAAAGGAACTGTAGTAGGGGAGAAGCCAAAATGGTAGGTAGGACACAGAGCAAATAAGATCTCTTAGATAATGTTACAAAAGTCTGTCCTTATCAAAAGGACAGAAAAAACTAACTGGAGCACTTTAGGCAAAGAAGGATACTCAGATTTACATTTTGATGATATTTTTCTGACAGAAATTCATAGACTGTATTTGCAAGGCAGAAACAGAGTGTGTGTACTAATAGAGCAACTTAAAGTAAAGGAAGGCAAGAGAGATATAACTGTAACTGGGATTTTGAAATATGCAGTAGAGTAGGGCAAAAATGTTTGGTGGATTGGATTAATGGGCTATACTTTGAAGGGTGTCAAGAGTGATATTTATATTCTCTTCCTGTAGTGCAAACAACAATGATACTACTTAATAAAATAATAAACAATGGAAGAAGACCACACTGCAGAATAGGGGACAGATTATGAGTTAGAATTCAGTGAAGAGGTACATGGGAAGGTCTATATAAAGACAGATTCTATATATTTAGATGACAATTAAAGCAATCCATGAGAATGAGATGGCTAAGGGTTATGACTGAGCCTTGAATGATGCCAACATCCAGCTTTATTGAAAACAAAGGTATGAGAAAAAACAGTAAGGAAGAAGCCAAAAGATTACTGTGTTAGCTAATCCAACTAGAAGATGTGCTTTAAAAAGAAGGTAGAGGAGGACTATGATCACACTAGTTCATGTTAAACTATAAAATTGACAGTATATTTCAAAGTAGATGGAGATTTAGAAACAGAAAAATATATTATTGAATTTGGCTGAATCTAGAATTTCCAAAATCCAAATTCATCTTTAGAACAATAGATGTTTTTATATTCCAGCCTGAAATATAAAAAGCAAATGTGGGACAGAATCAACTAAATATATTACATTCATCAACAATGCCTATAATATTGAAAGACTACACTAAATATTTTAAAAAGTATTACCACAAAGCATTATATAGCCCTACAAATGATCAAAACAAGCTTCTCCAAATTAAGAGTATCTAGATGATTATAGAATTGTAATTCTGGCATTTGTGAAGGATTTTATGTTGTTATTTACTAGATGATCAAATGAAAATATGAATTTGTCATAGAAACTCATGTCTAACTGAAAAATGCACCACTTCTTGAGAATTATGGTACTTCCCTACACAATAACACTGTATACAATCTGAATCCTTAAAGGAACTTAATTCAAAAATATGGTTTTAATAAACAACATCATTTTTCTAGTTTTATAATATGGCTAAAATCCACTTAAAATTCAGTGCACTATTGTGATTACTGTAAACTACTTTTAAATTTTCTATCAAATGAAAATAACCATTTGGGTAAACAAGAATTTAAGACTGGGGTTTGCTAATGAAATGTCATGAACTCCCAGGAAAGTCTGGAAGTATTTGCTAGATTGATCAAACTTGTGGGTGGTCAGTTGCGACCCTGCTATCTTGGAGTTCAGGGAGAAAAATAATGGCTGTATTGGCTTGCAAAACTGTATGTGCAACTACAGTTATTCTCTAATCAATTATCGTGTGGGCAATAATTGTTTTTTTAAATGTCTTTCTCATGATGTCATTTCACATAGTTGAGAATCTATCCAAAACTTATAAAATTTTTCATTGCCAAATCATTTGAATGAGTAAAATCTTTACTGAGTTTGTTAGACATTGCTTTAAAAACGCCCATCTCAAATATATTCTCTCTTATCGAAACATCAATAACAGAAGAAACGTTCTTTGAATCACTTTCTGTCAAATAATACATTCTTTAAAATCATCTTTTAAGACAAACTATGCATGGTTTGAGAACAAAAGAAGGAAAAAATTTATATGAGAGGGAGTATAAGAATATGTTTGAGAACTTGGCTTTCTCAGTTTAAAAGTTCACTTTTAATTTACAAGATATGTGACCTTGGGCAGTTGCTCTCCTTTTCCCTATTTGCAAAATCTGGATAATAAGTATAACTTTATCATAAGAATATTATAGAGAATAGATATGTTGGTGTTTGCAAGAAGATAAAAGAAACAATTGCATATAATAAATACACAATACATGTTAAATATTAATATATATTTAAACATATATAGAATATATAGATATATACTTTTTAAGATATTCAAGTCTTTTAGTTTTCTTAGTTTACTCTGCAAGATTTCAAAGAGTGAGAGTTTAGATAATGTGAGTGTGTTTGTAATTGTGTGTCTATTAAATAAAATATTGATAAATGTGAAATAGAATTATTTTTCTGTCATATCCAAATTGGAAATAGGCTCAAAGTTGAAGACATATGAAAATCATTTTGTTTCAATTAGAAAAAGGCAAATTGGCTTACTGATATTTGACTTAAATGATTTCTATTTTCTCTCTGGTACTGAGCTCAAATATTTTGCACCTAGCTGATACATACTAAATATGATCCTGATGGTTCAGATGGTAAAGAATCTGCATGCAATTGCAGGAGGCCTAGGTTTGATCCCTGCGTTGGGAAGATCTCTTGGAGAAGCGAATGGCAACCCACTCCAGTATTCTTGCCTGGAGAATCCCACGGGCAGAGGTTATAGTTCATGGGGTCACAAAGAGTAGGACACAACTGATCAACTAACACTTTCACTTTCATTAGAAAATTACATATTTATGTTGCATTTTATTTTGCAGAAATTCACTGCTGACAATCAAAAAATTATTATTCAGAGAAGTCATTGAGCAGTTTTCATTATTTTGGATATTAACAAAGAGCAACTATTTAAACTACTGCTTAATGTCTAAAATTATATCTATTAAAGGATACTGATCATTTTTATAAATAAAGTAAATTGATAAGTATTGCAGTATTCATGAATGCTGCAATAACTAGAATAAATAACTATAAAATTTGTATGTGTGTGTTGGTTGCTCAGTTGTGTCCAACTCTTTGTTACTCCATGGACTGTTGCCTGCCAGGAATTCTCCAGGCATGAATACTGGAGTGGGTTGCCATTCACTTCTGCAGGGGATCTTCCCAACCCAGGGATCAAACCCAGGTCTCTCAGGAACCCATTTGTGCAGATATGAAAGCACAAAAGACCCAGAATGACCAAAACAATCTTGAAAAAGAACAAAGTTGAAGGTGTCCCACTGCCTGATTTCAAGCTATACTACAAAGCTACAGCAATCCAAACAATATAGTACTGGCACAAAAACAGAAACGGATCAATGAAACAGAATAAAGAGCCCCCAAATGTATTGACATTTATATAGTCAATTAGTCACAAAAGAGTTGGATAAGACTTACAACAATCTACAACAAAGGAGAAAAAGAATATACAATGAAAAGATACTTCTTCAATAAATGGTTTTGGGAAGACTGGAATGTAAATCAAATTAGACTATTTTACAGCATATATAAAAATTAACTTATAGTTGATTAGAATCTTAAATGTAGGCTCTGAAACCATAAAATCCTAGTAGAAAACCAAGGCAGTGCAATTTTTGACATGGGTCTTAGCAATATTTTTTTGGATCTGTCTCCTCAGGCAAAGGAAACAAGAGCAAAAATAAACAAATGGGACTGCATCAAATGAAAAACTTTTGCAGAGCAAAGGGAACTATCAACAAAACAAAAAGGCAGCTTACTGAATGGAATAAAGTATTTACAAAGGATATATATATCAGTTCAGTTCAGTCGCACAGTCGTGTCCGACTCTTTGCGACCCCATGAATCGCAGTACGCCAGGCCTCCCTGTCCATCACCAACTCCCGGAGTTCACTCAGACTCACGTCCATTGAGTCTGTGATGCCATCCAGCCATCTCATCCTCGGTCGTCCCTTTCTCCTCCTGCCCCCAATCCCTCCCAGCATCAGGGTCTTTTCCAATGAGTCAACTCTTCGCATAAGGTGCCCAAAGTACTGGAGCTTCAGTTTTAGCATCATTCCTTCCAAAGAAATCCCAGGGTTGATCTCCTTCAGAATGGACTGGTTGGATCTCCTTGCAGTCCAAGGGACTCTCAAGAGTCTTCTCCAACACCACAGTTCAAAAGCATCAATTCTTCGGCGCTCAGCCTTCTTCACAGTCCAACTCTCACATCCATACATGACCACAGGAAAAACCATAGCCTTGACTAGACGGACCTTAGTCGGCAAAGTAATGTCTCTGCTTTTGAATATACTATCTAGGTTGGTCATAACTTTTCTTCCAAGGAGTAAGCGCCTTTTAATTTCATGGCTGCAGTCACCATCTGCAGTGATTTTGGAGCCCAAAAAAACAAAGTCTGACACTGTTTCTACTGTTTCCCCATCTATTTCCCATGAAGTGATGGGGCCAGATGCCATGATCTTCGTTTTCTGAATGTTGAGCTTTAAGCCAACTTTTCCACTCTCCTCTTTCACTTTCAACAAGAGGCTTTTTAGCTCCTCCTCACTTTCTGCCATAAGGGTGGTGTCATCTGCATATCTGAGATTATTGATATTTCTCCCAGCAATCTTGATTCCAGCTTGTGTTTCTTCCAGTCCAGCATTTCTCATGATGTACTCTGCATATAAGTTAAATAAGCAGGGTGACAATATACAGCCTTGACGTACTCCTTTTCCTATTTGGAACCAGTCTGTTGTTCCATGTCCAGTTCTAACTGTTGCTTCCTGACCTGCATACAGATTTCTCAAGAGGCAGGTCAGGTGGTCTGGTATTCCCATCTCTTTCAGAATTTTCCACAGTTTACTGTGATCCACACAGTCAAAGGCTTTGGCATAGTCAATAAAGCAGAAATAGATGTTTTTCTGGAACTCTCTTGCTTTTTCCATGATCCAGCGGATGTTGGCAATTTGATCTCTGGTTCCTCTGCCTTTTCTAAAACCAGCTTGAACATCAGGGAGTTCACGGTTCACATATTGCTGAAGTCTGGCTTGGAGAATTTTGAGCATTACTTTACTAGCATGTGAGATGAGTGCAATTGTGCGGTAGTTGGAGCATTCTTTGGCATTGCCTTTCTTTGGAATTGGGATGAAAACTGACCTTTTCCAGTCCTGTGGCCACTGCTGAGTTTTCCAGATTTGCTGGCAAATTGAGTGCAGCACTTTCACAGCATCATCTTTCAGGATTTGAAACAGCTCAACGGGAATTCCATCACCTCCACTAGCTTTGTTCGTCGTGATGCTTTCTAAGGCCCACTTGACTTCACATTCCAAGATGTCTGGCTCTAGATTAGTCAACACATCATCATGATTATCTGGGTCATGAAGATCTTTTTTGTACAGTTCTTCTGTGTATTCTTGCCACCTCTTCTTAATATCTTCTGCTTCTGTTAGGTCCAGACCATTTCTGTCCTTTATCGAGCCCATCCTTGCATGAAATGTTCTCTTGGTATCTCTAATTTTCTTGAAGAGATGTCTAGTCTTTCCCATTCTGTTCTTTTCCTCTATTTCTTTACATTGATTGCTGAAGAAGGCTTTCTTATCTCTTCTTGCTATATGGTTAATATACAAAGAGCTCATACAACTCAATATCAAGAAAAATATGAAACCTGCTCAAAAACTGGGCAGAGGATCTAAACAGAAATTTTTCAAAGATGACATACAGATGGCCAAGAGACACATAAAATGTGCTGTATGCATGAATGCATGCTAAGTCGCTTCAGTTATCCAGCTCTTTGTGATCCAATGGACTGTAAACCCACCAGGCTCCTCCATCCATGGGGATTCTCCAGGGAAGAATACTGGAGTGTGTTGCCATGCCCTCCTCCAGGGGATCTTCCTGAGCCAGGGATCGAATCCATGACTTTTCCATTTCCTGCACTGGCAGATGGGTTCTTTACCACTAACACCACCTGGGAAGTAAAAAAATGCTGCATATCTTAGTATATCTGAAACTAACATAAAACTGTATACCTACCACATTTAAATTTTAAATAATACCTTTATTAGATATGTCAACAAATAATGTTAAGTGATTTATTAAATCAGATTATTTTCTTTTAATGATCTTCCACTGAGATCCACCACGGTAGATCAAACATTTTTAATTAGCAAAGGTCCATCTAGTCAAGGCTATGGTTTTTCCAGTGGTCATGTATGTGAAAGCTGGACGTGAAGAAAAGTCATGTTGATGTATGGCAAAACCAATACAATATTGTAAAGTAATTAACCTCCAATTAAAAAAAATAAATTTATATATTAAAACAGTATCCAGCACCTATCTGTGGTTTGGGAAAATTTTTTGCTGCTTGATTGAACTAAGATTGTTCAGACTATGACTGAACACATTCAAACTGGTTCTTGAGTAATTAAGCTCATCTGCAGTCTTCAAGGGTTTCCCTGGTGGCTCAGATGGTAAAGCGTCTGTCCGCAGTGGGGGAGACCTGGGTTCAATCCTTGGGTTGGGAAGATCCCCTGGAGAAGGAAATGGCAACCCACTCCAATACTCTTGCCTGGAAAATTCCATGAACTGAGGAGCCTGGTAGCCTACAGTCCATGGAGTCGCAAAGACTATATTACTTTCAATTAACATGATTTTTTATAAAAATTCATTTCATATTGAGAGAAGTAGAGTGGAAAGTTTTGTTAATTTTTTTTTTCTTAGCAGAGGATGAGAGAAAGCAAAATCACTGGCTGATGGGATCTAATAATCATTTACCTAAAGCTGATTTGAACCAGATTTAGCTGTTCCTACTCTGCTCATCAAGATAAAAAACTTTGGGGCTTTGCCTACAGATCATTCTTTATTTAATAAATGGTTGTAATTTCAATGACCTTTTCTTAAACCTACTTATCTACTTACATGCAAAATTGTAAGAACTGAAGCTTGAGGTTTTTCCAATCCATTTCTTAAAACAAGAATTATTCCCATTGTGACATGAATTAGAGTTTGGTTATGATCATTTAAACAAACCATGTTGAACAATTATTTTTACAATCCCACAATTCTGATTCCTTCCCACCCTCAACTTCTCAACATTAGTCAGGAAAAAAAAAAAAAGAGAGAGAGAAAGAACAGAAAACATGACTCTCTTTTTTATTTAACAAATGGATGTAAAAAGAAATGTAATCAAAGACATGCAATACATGCCTACTATTTTAGATACTTTTAGAACATTTATTCATTCATCATTTATTTACTCATTCAAATATTTTAAGAACATTTTAAGAACTTGGCAATATTGTAGATACTGAGGATATAACATAAACAAGAAAAATCTCTGCCATTGTAAAATATATGCCACTGTAAAATGTATATAATAGTGAGTGGATATAGAAAGTAATTTGTAAGCAAAAATTATTTCAGATAGGGATAATTAACATGGACAAAATGAAACAAAATAATGCATGAAGGTACATGTTGTGTGGTGAAGTGGGAGGTGTGAAGAACATCTTTAATTAGAACTGTCAGCAAAAGCAAAGCTGAGGTTATGGTATTTGAATTAAAATAGATACAATCTCAAAATCAATACTATAATAATATGTCACTGAAAAGTTTCACTTAAAATCAAGTCAACTGCTTCAATAATTTTATGAAGTTCATTAAGAAGCAAGCATCACTTGTATGAGAGAAAACCTTTAAATTCACTTTTATGTATGGAGGGCAACATCAATATTGTTACATACATTAAGTATATAACTAATATAACTTAGTAGCATAATGATATAAATGATATAAAATATTTATTTTTCTTTGATTCTTTATCACATGATGTCAAAATTATAAAATCCAAAGGAAAATTGTAAGCTTGTATATTAAAGATGGCTGATGTATCCAAAATGTTTGAAAATATGACTTTAGGGTGAGAGATTGAGTATATAGAAATACAAATGTCTTTATTTCATAAAATGCTAAATATTATCTTAAGTCATGGATATTCGTACTTTACATGAGAATATACTGATTTCCGAGTTATTAAATTTTCATTATGTGTTTCCTGAGGTTGACTCAATTAGACATCTGGCTAGCTGATATTTGTAGGTTTGCAATTCTTTCCAGAGAAATAGCCCATTTTTAAGTTTTTTTAAAATGAAAGGCAATTTTCTCAATTTTAAGTTAACCTTCTATCTCAAGGATTGCTAATTTCTATTTCATTCTCTATTTGGTTTTCTTATTGATCTATCAAAAATACAAATATATCATTGAAAAGTGTGACATATAAATTCCATGCTTAAAATGTTTCACACTCCCATTATCTGGTCCCTGCTTTTCAACATGTTTCACTGATATTTTCTAAATTGCACTTGGTATTGCACATTTATATTAGAGTGTGGGGATCTTTATATTGAGGTATATTTTACATCCAATGAAATTGATAAAATTTAAGTGTATAGTTCAACATCTTTTGAAAATATCTTTCACCTGATAACTCAGACTCCTATCAAAATCTTATTTTGTGAATTATTTTTGCATCTTATGACTAATTTTTTACTTGGTTGTGTTATTATTGTAATAGTTATAATTATTATTGTAATTCTGGATACAGTATCTTTATCCAATGAATTTTTGATTTTTTTTCTCCCGCTCTATAGTTTGTTTCTTTGATTCTCTATTAAAACAAAATGCCCAACTTAAGGCCAAGAAAACATTTTCTTGTACAACAAGAGAACAAAGTATTCTAGCATCATATATTTTAAAAAGTTGTTAACGTCTTTATTGAGTCATTTTGGTCCTGTTTAAAAATAAATTGACCATGTAAATGTGAACTGACTTCTTGACTCCATTCTGTTCCATTAATCTAGTTGTCTGTCTTTACGTTAATATCATCAACCACCTTGGTAAATGTAGATGATGTGTGCAAATTTTGATTTCAGATGGTGAAACTCCTCCAGCATTTTTTTTTTAATTGACATTGTTTTGTCCAAGTCCTTTGAGTTACATTTTGTAATCAGTTGGTCAATTTCTACCAACAATATGCTGAAATTTTTATTACCATTGTGTCTATCTATATATTAACTTGTATGAATTGGCTGCAAAACAATATTGAGTGCTCCATTCCATTACCCTGGTATGGATCCCTGTTTGTTTGTTTTTTTAGTTTTCCTTGAATGTGGTTTTTATTTACGATACAAATTATAATATGAGGTGTCTTTAATATCATTCAATTCAAAACTGTTTATTTTCACTTTCAAATGTTTCTTTTGTTCTATTGGTTAAGTGCAAATAGGATGCTTAGGGAAAAATGTATGGGCATTTTCAAGCTATCTCTTGGCTATTGATTTCTAATTTGTATTTTTCTTTGTATATTTCCTAAACATGCTTTATTAAATTTATACCTAACTATATCACATTAAAATACAATGCTGTACCTGATATTGTGATTGCAATTCCAATTTATACATACATACACACACATACATATTAACCCACTATTTTATCATTTTACTAAATTCTTTTATTAGCACACTGTTGTTCCATTGTTTTTTGTTTTTGTTTTGTTCCTTAAGATATTCTACAAACAAGATTATGCCCTCTGTTAATACAGACAATTATTTCTTCCTATTGAACTGGTTCAGTTCAGTTCAGTTGTTCAGTCATGGCCAACTCTTTGCGACCCCACGAATTGCAGCATGCCAGGCCTCCCTGTCCATCACCAACTCCCGAAGTTCACTCAGACTCACGCCCATCGAGTCGGTGATGCCATCCAGCCATCTCATCCTGGGTCGTCCCCTTCTCCTCTTGCCCCCAATCCCTCCCAGCATCGGAGTCTTTTCCAATGAGTCAACTCTTCGCATGAGGTGGCCATAGTACTGGATTTTCAGTTTTAGCATCATTCTTTCCAAAGAAATCCCAGGGCTGATCTCCTTCAGAATGGACTGGTTGATCTCCTTGCAGTCCAAGGGACTCTCAAGGGTCTTCTCCAACACCACAGTTCAAAAGCATCAATTCTTTGGCGCTCAACCTTCATCACAGTCCAACTCTCACATCCATACATGACTACTGGAAAAACCGTAGCCTTGACTAGACGGACTTTAGTCGGCAAAGTAATGTCTCTGCTTTTGAAAATGCTATCTAGGTTGGTCATAACTTTTATTCCAAGGAGTAAGTGTCTTTTAATTTTATGGCTGCAGTCACCATCTGCAGTGATTTTGGAGCCCAAAAAAATAAAGTCTGACACTGTTTCCACTGTTTCCCCATCTATTTCCCATGAAGTGATGGGACAGGATGCCATGATCTATGACCTTTTTTTTTTTTTCCTCTTTCTCTTGATTGATTGCACCTCTAGTTTGAATATAAATGATGAATCCTTTTTTTGCAGTCTTAAAGGGAAAGTTTTTCATTTTTAACATATATTGTGATGCTAGCTATAGTTTTAATGCTTTGTTTTTTGTAGATGCACTTCATCAAACTGAATTTTTTTATTCTATTGCTAAAATGCTAGTTTTATTATGAGCATGTGTTAGATTTGTCTGATATTCTCTAAATGTATTAATATATAGATAATAATATGTTTTTGTTTCTCCTGTAATGAATACAATGAATTATATTGCTTGATTTCTAATTTAAAAAGTTTGGCATCCCTGTGATGAACAAAATTTGGTCAGTATGTATTAACATTTGTGAAGCTTGCTGAGTGAGTTTTGCTTATATTTGTTGGGGATTTATAGCACCTAAATCAGAGGTTAGTCTGATAATTACAATTTTATTGGAACTTAGCTATGTCAATTCATTGAACTATACTCTATGATCATTTTTACATGGCTATGGGAGAGTTGAGCAGTTTCTACAGAAACAATATGACCCTCAAAGTATAAAATATTTACTCTGTGAGCTTTAAAGGAAAATGTTTGCTGACCTGAGGCCAATGTTAATGAATGATATTATTGGGTAGTTTCTTTCTTTCTTTTTTTGGTAATGTCTTTGAAATTACGGGCCTTATAAAGTAAGGTGAAAAGTGCTAACTGCTCCTTTGTGAAAGAGTTTTTGTAAATTTTTTCTTATAATATTTTAGAATAGAATTTTGATAAGGCTTGTCGCCTGGAGTTTTCTTAGATGGAAAGCTTATCATTAAAAAGCAATTACTTTAATATATGATTATTATTTTGTAAATTTGCTCTGTAGATATTTTAATAATTTATTTTCAATGAATTTGTTCACAGTTCAGTTCAGTTCAGTTCAGTCGCGCAGTCGTGTCCGACTCTTTGCGACCCCATGAATCACAGCACGCCAGGCGTCCCTGTCCATCACCAACTCCCGGAGTTCACTCAGACTCACGTCCATTGAGTCTGTGATGCCATCCAGCCATCTCATCCTCGGTCGTCCCTTTCTCCTCCTGCCCCCAATCCCTCCCAGCATCAGGGTCTTTTCCAATGAGTAAACTCTTCGCATAAGGTGCCCAAAGTACTGGAGCTTCAGTTTGAGCATCATTCCTTCCAAAGAAATCCCAGGGTTGATCTCCTTCAGAATGGACTGGTTGGATCTCCTTGCAGTCCAAGGGACTCTCAAGAGTCTTCTCCAACACCACGGTTCAAAAGCATCAATTCTAAGGCGCTCAGCTTTCTTTATAGTCCAACTCTCACATCCATACATGACCACTGGAAAAACCATAGCCTTGGCTAGACAGACCTTTGTCGGCAAAGCAATGTCTCTGCTTTTGAATATGCTGTCTAGGTTGGTCATAACTTTCCTTCGAAGGGAGGTGCAAATCCACACCAGAAGGAGATGCCGCTTCACACCTGTTAGGGTGACCACTATTAGAAAATAATAGTAATCAGTGTCGGGGAGGATGTCTGTAGAGAGCTAGAACCCCATGCCCTGCTGGTGGGAATGCAAGATGGCGTTGCTTCTATACAGATAGAACTCCCATACAATCCAGCTATTCCACTTCTGAATACACGCCTGAAAGAGTTGAAAACAGAGACCCAAATAGGTATTTGTACACCTATGTTCATAGCAACTTTATGTACAATAGCCCAAAGATGGCTGCGTCCCAAATGTCCCCCCACGGATGAATGGGGAAGCAAAATGCGGTCCATCCAGACAATGGAATATTTATTATTTAGCCTTTAAAAGTCACATGGATGAGCCTTGAGGACATTACACGAAGTGAAATAGTTCAGTTCCGTTCAGTCGCTCAGTCGTGTCCGACTCTTTGCGACCCCATGAATCGCAGCACACCAGGCCTCCCTGTCCATCACCAACTCCCGGAGTTCACTCAGACTCACGTCCATTGAGTTGGTGATGCCATCCAGCCGTCTCATCCTCTGTCGTCCCCTTCTCCTCCTGCCCCCAATCCCTCCCAGCATCAGAGTCTTTTCCAGTGAGTCGTCTTCGCATGAGGTGGCCACAGTACTGGAGTTTCAGCTTTATGGTATACGAATATCCCAGCAAAGCTGTCCAGTGTCCCATTCTCCTGGGCCCCTCTCCCCCTTCTTCAGAGGTTACATCACAGCTAACCTGGGTCACTTACTTGATATCCTTTCTAGGCGTGGACAGCATGCATGACATGTATTTGCTCAAACATGCTGACCACAGTTTTTATTTAATAATTCTTGAACCATTTATTAATACTTACCTCACTATCTTTAATGATGGCCTAATTCCACTATACTTCTCCTTACTAATACACATTTAGCTTACTCCCAGGTTTTGCTGTTAGAAAATAACACAAGGAGCATTCTGAATAGACACCTGTGCATTCCTGTTGCAGGACTATGTATTTAAAGAATGTTTACAAGTAAATTTATTTATAGATTTTTCTTTTCACAGCATCACTAGAACCAAATGAAAAAAATGGCATGACTTAGATCTGATGTTGGTTAATTTAGCTGAACGTCATATCAATGCTTTCTGCTAGCGTCCACCTCCCTGTGAGAAGAGCAGCTGGTTTACCGACCCTGTGAGTGACTCACTCTCTTTCCCAGGCCTGGGCCCTCTGGAGCTTCTCTGTATCGTTATAGTAATTATTGACAGGAAAGGTGATCACAAGGGCTGTGGCGTTATTGTAGTTTTGATCTAGAAAGGAAAAAGGTGACATCAAAAAGCAGATTACAAGTGTGCAGAAAACCAGATCAATACGAGGGGGTGGAAATCACAAGCTGGCTAGGTGCCTGGTTTCTCATGGGGCTGAAGCTTAAACACGCCTGAGCTCGTGGAACAAAATGGGAGGTCACCTGACCTGACGCTTGTGTAGTTCAGCTAGGGAGAAAAGGGGACTCTCGAGCAAACGTAGACACAGTTGTCTTTCCATCATCATGACTACCCAGCACGTGCTGGGTGACGATTTCAAACAAAGTGGAAAGGTGTTTGGGGGGAAGTCTCTCCTCCCTCCATTCCCATCTGTGTCTTAGCTCTCCTCCTCACACCATGACGGCTGCGGCCCACAGAAGACCATCAGACTATAAAGACTGCCTGCAACGCAAGAAACCGGGTTCGAGCCCCGAGTTGGGAAGATCCCCTGGAGGAGGAAATGGCAACCCACTCCAGCATTCTTGCCTGGGAAAACCCATTGACACAGGAGCCTTGCAGGCTACAAAAGTCCATAGGGTTTGAAAGAATTGGACACCACTGAGTGACTAACTCTTTGACTTTCGATGTTTGCTAATCTGTTTGTTATGTAAAAGACTGAAGTGAGAGGTGTTTCACTAGCTTGAGTAAGGTTCAGGGTTTTCTCTTCTTAACATACACTTCTTTTGGGGGGCTGACTTTGTCGTTTTTCCTTAAGAGCTCTCTTATTAAGCTCTCTGTATTAAGGAAACATTGTTATGTATACTAACTTTTTTTCTGCTTCAGTTGGTTATTTGTTCGGTTTCTTAAAATTTTATGTTTGTTCTCACACAAACTCATCAGGGTTTCCTTTTGTGGCNAATAAAAATTAATTAAAAAATAAATAAAGAAAGAATAACTCAAGTAGAAGAAAAAAAAAATCCTCGATGATGACTCTCTCCTCCCCTCCCAGTGTGTCTTGTTCTGAAATCAGCCGCAGTGTTTCCACTTCCCAAGGATTCAGGTGTGTCACAGGGTAAAGATAGCTTCAGAATCTCCTACCTGGATATCTAATAAGACAACAGGACCCTGTAGGTGGTGGTGAATTCCTTCACCCTGACTGCTCACTAAGCAGTAATGACTAGCCCGTGATTAACTGTTATAATTCTTTTCTTTTCAAGGGTTAGTGGGAGGACCAGTAACCCAGCTTACAGCTCGGCTGTCACAGCCCTGCCCCTGGGGATGCTTTGACACAGCTTTAGTGTCCTATTAGATCCAGGTGCCCTTGGAGAACCAGCCTCACCTTACCCTACTCTTCTGAGTAAGTGTAGTGCAAGCTCTGTGTTTGCATGCAGTGGGTGCTCAACACACACCTAATGAATGCAGCTTATCACCCATCAGGTGGTGTCACTGAGTCTCATTTCCTCTGTGTAAAATGAGAACATCAGCAAATGATTGCTTATATATCTTCCAGTCTGAATGTTCTAAGGGTCCTTTTGGACAGCCATATAGAATTATCTCCCATCTCCAAAGCTGTTTCTAAGCAACAGAATAGTACTTCCCTGAACTCCTTGTTTGACCTCTTCGGCCTACAGAGATGTTTGTCACTGAGCTTGCACAGTCCTTAAAAGAAGGAAATCTTGCCATGTATGTGACAACATTGATGGACATTGAGAGTATTATGCTAAGTGAAATAAGTCAGAGAAAGACAAAAGACAAAGGTCTCACTTAACATGTGGAATCTAAAAATAAACAAAAGCTAAATTCATACATACAGAGAACAGACTGGTTGTTTCTGCCAGAGGTGGGAATGAGGATGGATGAATGGGTGAAGGGGTCAAAAGATATAAAACAATCTTCCAGTTATAAAATGAATAAATCCTGTGGATGTAATATACAGCTTACGGCTACAGTTAATTATACTGTATTGTGTATTTTAAAATTGTTAAGAGAGTAGATTTTAAAAGGGTTCTCATCACAGGAAAAAAAATATAACTGTGGTGATGGATGTTAATGAGATTTAATGTGATCATATCAAAATATATAAAAATATGGAATCATATTGTACACTTGAAACTGATTTAATGTTATATGTTAATTATATCTCAACAAAAGAAGATGAGAAAAAAATTTTAAAAATTTAAAAAGAAATATATTTCTTGACAGTTTTGTTGGACATCCCAGATCGGGGTGCCACAAGGTCATGTTGTGGTGAGGGCTCTGTCTTCCCAGCTTGGCTCCTCCCAGTGTCCTCACAGGGTGGGGGGTGGGGAAGAGAGATAGAGACAGAAGAGAAAGCTCTCTGGTGTTTCTTCATAAAGAGACTAATCCTACTGGTTTACTGTTCCACCCTATGAGCTCATTTAACCTTAATTAATCTTCACAAAGCCCCTTTTCCAAACACGTACTTTCAGAGTTGAGGTTTCAACACATGAATTTGGGGAACACACATTCAGTCCATAACAATACCTGACATAAAGCACTTTGGAAAAGGGTCTGGGAAAAGGAAGCATGTTGAGTCTTTGGCTCTTCAGTGTCCCTCTGGGCATTCATCACATGCACACAGTAAATACACAATAAATGAGAACTGCACTACAGTGAACTGGGTGGGTGGAATATGTTAAATAAAGCTAAATCCTTGTCATGAAAACAAATAATGACAGTTTTTTAAATGCTACAAATTATTGCTATAAGATTTGCAATGAATAAGTTTAGACCTAAAATAGAGGATTGTTTTGGAATTGGAAACAATTATTCTCTTTCTGATGAAGTTACTTTGAAGCAGTGTGTAAACTTTTAGGTCAATCAAGGAATCCACAGTAGAGCAGACAAATGATAAAAAAGAAAAAAATGGTGCTCAATGTTTCTGTTGAATTCATGTAGTTCTTTATATTCACTACCTTTTCTTTCATCCTCCATTAAGTTTTTTAAACTAATTTATTTTTACTGAAGGATTGCTTCACATAATTTTGCTGTTATCCTCCATTTTTGATTGTCATCTTTTATCCAAATCTTCCAAGTAATCTCTTTAAATGTTCACAACTTCCACTAAATATTAGTTTTTCTCTATCCATGTGTTAGCTAGCTTTTGTTGTTCTTATTCTCAGTCCATGGCTTAGTATTTCCTAGAATGCTGTGCCATGTCTTTCTAACGATTTTGTCACCATCATCAACACTATATTCTGCATCTACAATGAACACGAAGCTATAGGTGTGTGGATTCAGAGGTTAGTCAAAGAAAAGTTATAACTTTATAACTCCTATTAAGAGAGCATATTGGTTCCAACCTCAGTAAACAAGAGATTAAATGTTTATAGATTATCACTATAAACAAGTGTTTATAGATACAATGGAAAGAAAAAGTAGGAAAAAGAATGACTTTCAATTTTTATGTGACTCTCAGAAAAATTAGACATCTATCAAATGTGTTAATATTCTGGCAATGGGTTCATTTATTGAATGCCCAGATAACTCTAACACTGAATTTGCTTGATCACTTCCAGAATAAATAGTATGCCCAGGGCAGAGACTTAAATCTCTTCAACAGTTGCCACACCTCCTCCCTCCTCACCCCTCAAAACATTTGAGCTACTGAGCAGGCAGAGGTGAGTCTTTTTGTCCAGTTTATCATTCAAGCAACTGAGACAGTACACTTGTGTTACCAAGCCTCATATCATTAGAGGTTACAGTAACCACTTATGCAGAGAAAAGTGGAAGAAAAACAAGCAATCAAAGAGAAATTACTTCTGCAGTTGATAAACTATGAATAAAATCAAGTGATGACTAAATATCTGTAGCAGCAGAATAAATAACTGATCTATAAATTGCTCATGCAGTATAAACTAAGATCATATATTTTATAATTTTACAACTTTTACCACCTTCAAAAAATTTGACATACACTTAGGAATAACAAAGAGTTTTTTAGATCAACTGCTCTGAGTGAAATCACATGTTACCAAGCACACTGAAATATACATATTTTAAGAGATAGTTTCTTGTGGTTGCCTAGGATGAAATCCTTCTGAGGTGGGTGCTCATTTTGCTGGTTTCCTGGAATGACCCTTTTGCATCACCTAGTCACAGAGCTGCAGGATATGAAATGAGCCTCAAATGTTCTTCCATTGAAGGCCAAGGAGATTGAGGAAGACAACAAAGTACTTCAGGAAGGCATGGAAACTATAACTGGCAAGGTGAGCAGCCTCCTGAAAGCTTCCTTGCTTTTCTCATGAATGAAAGAGGTGACCTCTGTAATGAGAAATGTGTTATGAGATTTCCCACTTTGTAAGAACAAGATTCAGGCCTTCTATATTCTAGACTGCTATTACAGGAAGCCAAACCCTAGTCATTCATAGTGATAGATTCTCTTGTCAGTGGGTTAGAATTCCATTGCAATTTTTGACAAGTGCAGCCTTCCCTGAATTGCACACAATTCCACCAAAAGTGTGCCTCTTCTTGGTCACAGGTGATTGAAATATTTTCGAGGGTAAGAGAACTACAGAATAATTTCCAAGATAAATGCTTTCTTGAAAGTATATTCCAGGACATTCATTAGTGAAATTCCACTAGTATATTTTCCTTGTCATCCTCAAACCAAAAGAGAGAGAGGGAAACAAGAAGAAAGTCAAAACTAAACTCATACTTGAATTCTGCTTCTAGTCTTTAGATTACTAATAGATACTGATGTGCTGGCTATAAAAAACGTGTCTAGGGAATTTCATGTCTCTTCCCCTAATCTTAATTTGATAATTAGATGGAACAAAGAACAGCAAATACTAATAAAACTGATAATTTATTATCTTTTGGTGCTTAGATTCATCCTGAAGTCAAGGAGAACATGACTACCCCTTGTGGTCAGGACTCCCATCGCTGCAGTCAAAAGATGAAGATGCCCACCAAACCACTTTTAATAACCTGCTCTAGTGCCTGTGCATGGATACAAGTAAGATTAACACTTACCTCAGGCACCTAATTGCTGAATCATCTACAACAAGAAGTGCTAAGCTCATATCCCTCACATGAACTTCTGAGATGGTTTTTAATGATCCATCCCATAGCAAATTTCTTTGAGTTTTGCATCTTTTTCACGCATGCTTGAGTGCAATGGATCTCATCTTAAAAAAATTAAAAAATATTCTGTAGAGATGTCAAAATCTAAGAAGGCAATTTTTCAGTGTTTCTTATTTTCATTTAAGAGAAAAATCGAAAGAAAATCCATCCTTACCATTGACAGAATGAAGTTCTGATTAAGATTTGTCACAGATATGAGAAGCTGGCATTACAAAGACCATTAACAGCTTACCTTAGAATCCTAGCAAGTTATTCTGGGTCAACTTATTAGATAGTTATTCATTATGTTGGTTACCTTACCAAGAAAACTGAATTCTCAGGATTCTTTATGAAAGTCAGCCATGTACTATCAGCCAAGTTTCACAGTTTTACAACAGACAATACAAGTGCTTTACACCTGGGTACCCAAATAGCATGAGATTTACAGAACTGTCTAAAGATTGTTAGGATTCTGCCTTAGTCCTTCTGGGTTGCTATAACAAAATAACAGATTTATAAACAATAGAAATGGATTTGCACAGTGTGGTCAGGCAGGGTGCTTTCTAGTCCCACACTTCTTATTGTATCCTCACATGGGGGGGAAGGGTTAGGGAGCTCTGTGAGTCTCTTATACATAAAAACACTTATCTCATTCAGGAGGCTCCATCCTTATAACCCCATCACCTCCCAAAGGCCCCACATAAGAACACCACTTAAAGTAATTAACCTCCAATTAAAATAAATAAATTTATATTTAAAAGAGATGATGCCAGACAAAGTGCAACAGTGGATTGAAGTACAGCTAGGAGCCATCTGACTGTGAGAGCAAGGAGTTTTTGGATTAACACAACTGAGATGGCTTTATGATGGATTTTTGAAAGGCTGATGAGATATTGACATGCAAATATAGGAAGACAGCCTATCTGTCAATTCATTTAGGATCTCTTATGAAATATGTATCTCCTACATCCTGGACAAGGCAACTGAGATATTAATACATACAGTATTTTAAGGTATCAGTAAATAATCAAGTCTAACCAAAACACAAGTGTTCATTTTTTTAACAGACATGTGATACCTCTTGTTATTATGCTCCCAAGATATGCTGTGTATATTACTAGAGCATCATTTATGTCAGTTCAGAGAGTTTGTATTTATTCTATAAAGCAACAGGAAATCAGGAAATTTTAGTGCAAGAGTACAGTATGTCCAGAATTATAAAAGAGAAAGATTAACCTGGATTTTGGTCTTGTGGGTAATAGGGTTGGTAGACAAAAACAAGCAGCCCAATAAGCTTGGAATATTATGACACTAACGGAAAATCAAAAGGGCTCTGCCAAGGGAAAAGAAGCAAAGATTGTGAGAGATACAGGGAAAGAAATAGGCCTTGACCATACAGCGGGAATGAGGCAGATATGAGTCAAAAATACATCCAAGAACATGGGACAAGATGAGTAAATAAATGACAGGAAAGCAAGAGATAAAGAGATAAATTAAGGTTTTGTCCAAAAGCATCTGAACTTTATTTTACTATATTTCATCAACTTAGTACCAGAAATAAATTTTTAAAAAGTTAAGTTACTGCAGCAAATCGTAGAAATAAGCACTCAAGAGCTTCTTCTAGACAGTATCAAATACTAGAACCAAAGCATCACTACTCAGTGATAACAAGCAGTAAGTTACTTGTCACTTTCAACACTTGCATAAGACATACATTGTAAAGCATAGAGGATGAATACAAATAAAATGTAAACAGTCTATCCCTTTACAGAGCCAGCCTGACCCAAAACCTAAGCAAAATGTAAGTAATGCTCTCATTAAACATGTGTCCACTTTCTCCAAGCTTCTTATTCCTTTTGCCAGAATCCACTCTTGTTTACTGTTGTCCCTCCTGAGTTTTACTCTCAGCAGATGGTCAGCTAATCACTAATCAAATAAATAATTAAAAAGTGTTCACTTTTAAGAGTTGAAAGACTCTTGAAACTGGAAAGCTTTATAATCCCCTGGTCAAGCAGATGGTCAGGTGAGCAGATGTGACCTCTTTGACTACTGGAGTTTTTATTGCTGCCACGTGGCAATATTGCATATGTGCTAAGCTGCTTCAGTCATGTCTGACACTTTGTGACCCCACGGACTGACTGTAGCCTGCCAGGCTCCTCTGTTCGTAGGATTCTCCAGGCAAGAATACTGGAGTGGGTTGCTGTGATCTCCTCCAAGGGATCTTCCTAACCCATGGATTGAACCCAAAATCTCTTGAGTCTCCTGACTTTGGCAAGTGGGTTCTTTATCACAGGTGCCACCTGTGGCAATCTTACCTGAATAGAAAGGCAGCGTTTGTTGGACAGACCCAGAACTTCCAGGGTAAAGGATGTAGAACCCCATGCGAACTACCTAAACCCGGAACTGCCACTCGATGTTTTCAGTCATCCAGTAAGTGCCTTATGTTTTTCCCACTTGTGTTTGGGTTTCTTTCAATTGCAACAGAAACTGTTCTTTGTAATACACACGGAATGGAAAGAATAGTAAATGGCATTTCATTTCATAGGTTATCAGGAGAAAAAATGATAATATTTTATTTAAAAGTTTTTCATAAATTTAAAATCATCATGTATTCCTATTACAACTCCTAACTTAATTGGGTTTTAAACTTGATTACTGTTAATTACAAATTCTAACATAGAATAAAAACAAATCCAGTTATATGGTTAGATGTGGTTAGTATGGTAACTCTGAAGAAAAGTTATAATCAGCTAACTGCCAGATGTAAAAAAAAAAAAAAATCTGAAAAGAATGCCATGTGTGTATCTTCAAAAGGGAGAAAAGTAAGGTTGAACAAAGGATTTAGTGTATGATACAGTGTGGTGTGCTGTGTACTGTGCTTAGTTACCTCTGACTCTTTGTGACCCCATGGACCTCTCCAGGCTCATCTATCCATGGGGATTCTCCAGGCAAGAATACTTGAGTGGTTGCTATGCCCTTCTGCAGAGATCTTCCCAATCCAGGAATGGAATCCAGGTTTCCTGTATTGTAGGAGGATTCTTTACCAGCTGAGCTAATAATACAGTGTGATATTATTTAGAAAATTAATCTAAAATAGTAAGAAAAAATAAGATATAGGTTGCATTAGTTTTGACAATAGAGATGAACACTCCTGCTTAATTATTTAATTTACTGTGGAGAAATTAGATTTGAGGAAAGGATTAAAACCTGGCCAAATATTTTTCCAATTTCTTCAAAAATAGTTTCTTTTAAGAATTGTTTCTCTTTCAATTCCATATCTAAGATCAAGCTCAGGGAAGAGACATATTTCTTTATTATTCCTGTCACTAAAAATTATTCTAATTTGGCTAGAATTTCATTCTTTGTAGTTCAGACACATTCATAGTAGTGGACAGCAAAGAATGTTTCTTTAAATACTGTCGTATGCCAGTACCATTCCAAGAAATGCCCAAGGTGTCACCAATTGAATCCCAGGTGAACTGCTAACTCTTTACCTGGAAAAAGCTATGAAATAATAGCTACCAGAAACTACTGCCTAGGACAATAAAAATGAATTCTGAACAATTCTGAGCTCATCTTTATTGTATTAGGTAGTTTCCATTTACAAGGGGAAGAAAACAGTTTCTACTGAAAGAGAACAGGATCTATTGACAGTCCACTTTCTAAAGGAGACTCAAAAAAAAAAAAAAAAAGGTATTTCTGGATGCACAATACGTATAAAAATCTCAACAGCAGTAACATAGGAATCTTTATTGTACACCATACTGTCAACAATATGACATAAATATTCCCCAAAAGCCTATTTTTAACATCCTATGGAAAAAAATCATTTTCTTACCCTTTATTTTTATTTTTCTCTACCTAATTGTTCTGCTTACTCAAAGTTTCTATTACCTCATAACTTTGGTAAAGTCCATCGTATTTTTCCAGCTGATTTCATTTAACTTTGGTACCTGCTGCTAAATGACTCATCCCCCCCAAATTTCTTAGTTCAAGAGAATCTCACTAATGAGCTCATCGTTTGTCAGACCACACCACAGTTTCCTCATCAGCCTTTGGATTGACTGTTCTTGCATCCAGTTGAGGATGACTAAGAAGGTGGAAACTGTGCAGAAAGATTTTTGTGAGGCGGCTTATCCTGGTGGCTCAGAGGATAAAGCCTCTGCCTCCAATGCGGGAGACCCGGGTTCAATCCCTAGGTCGGGAAGATCCCCTGGAGAAGGAAATGGTAACTCACTGAAGTACTCATGCCTGGAGAATCCCATGAATGGAGAAGCCTGGTAGGCTACAGTCCACACGGTCGCAAAGAGTCGAACACAACTGAGCAACTTCACCTTCACCTTATCCTGGGAAGGAGTTAAGCTTACTTAAGTTCTCTATGCATCCATGGAGAACAAGGTACTTACATGATATAGATTAGGTCTTGCTAACCAGTAGGGAGAAGGCAACGGCACCCCACTTCAGTACTCTTGTCTGGAAAATCCCACGGACGGAGGAGCCTGGTAGGCTGTAAAGAGTCGGACACGACTGAGCGACTTCACTTACACTTTTCAGTTTCATGCATTGGAGAAGGAAATGGCAACCCACTCCAGTGTTCTTGCCTGGAGAATCCCAGGGATGGGGGAGCCTAGTGGGCTGCCGTCTATGGGGTTGCACAGAGTCGGACATGACTGAAGCGACTTAGCAGTAGCAGCAGCAACCAGTAGAGCTGGTTAGCAGAGGCTTCTCATGCTGCAGTCCACAACAGAGTCACAAAGAGTTGGATACAACTAGGCTACTGAACAACAACAACAACAGTAGAGCAAACTGTCTACATCCTCCCCAGCACAGCTGCAAAGCTGCCCCCATCTAACCCATTCCGTCTATCACATGTTTTGTACATAGGCCCATATCACGCAAATAGAATCCTGTGCTGTGTCAATTTCATCTCCTGCCTCTGAAGGTGGTGTCTAAAGGACCTACCAAAAGTTCTTGATAGTCTTGGGGTCTACTGGATAATTCTTGATTCTACAGAACTATGAATTTATTCTTTAAATTGTGATAGTGTCATGCACAGATGGAAGTAAAGATATAAGAAAACACCTTGATTATATTCTACACGTTTCATGCTCATGGGCTTCCCTGGTGGCTCAGAGGGTAAAGAATCTGCCCTCAATGCGGGAGACCCAGGTTGGATGCCTGGGTCGGGAAGATCCCCTGGAGAAAGAAATGGCACCCTACTCCAGTACTCTCACCTGGAAAATGCCAAGGATGGAGAAGCCTAGTAGGATGCAGTTCATGGAGTCTCGAAGAGTCGGACACGGCTGAGCGACTTCACTTTCACTTTTTCATTCTCAAATATACCCAAACAAGACCTGGATTTTCCCCAGTCCTTTTATTTACTCTATGTCTCAATAAAGATGCCAAGTGTAAAAACAAAGGTACCTTTAGTGCATTAAAGACATTTAGTAGTCATCCAATGCCAATATTTTCTCTTTAACTAGTGATCAAGACTATTTAGGAAAATGGTAGAGATATCCATTATAGCTGTTAATAAAAATTCACTGACATGAAATAAATTTGAGAAAAAAATTAAAGCTAGACCCACTCAGTCTGTATTGTGAATACATGACATGAGAATACAGTCTCAATGACCTTTTCACTATCTCTGCTGAATTGACTTCGATATGGTTCCTTTCATCTTCATGTAGGAATGAACAAACCACCTCCCATGGAGGCCAAGACTTACATGAGGTCTGTCCCTTGCTAAGATCCTCACTCAATAGAAAGGTCATGAAAGCTGCATACTGATCACATTCTATACCTTTTCACCCAAGCCCCGGTGGAAGCCAGGATTAATGAGACTGATAAACTCTGATTTACCCTTTAGGACAGTTAGAGAAAAACACCCCATTGTGACCATTCAAGGCCAATAGGAAAAGCCATGATAACCTTCTCTTAACTGGCTCTTATTCAAAAGACAATTTTGAAACCAACAGGCGATGGCACATGTGCAAGCATTACTTTTTTTCACTTCCCTGGAATGAGAAGAGGAAACCATCAAAGGCCAAAATTCCAGAATAAAGTGATTGATCAAAGGTTACTGGAATGCTTTTAAACTTACTACCAATAAAGTATTTTTATCCATATTCTCATTGGGACAATTTTATGTTCAAATGACCCATTTATGTTTCATTGTATCTCTAATGTTACTTTTATTTCTTCAAGTTGGCTGAAAATAGCAGTCAGTCAAAATGTTCAAAATACTTGGGACAAAAAAAAATCCCAGTTTGACAGAAACTCAGTAGATGTATGTTTGTTCATAATGAAAAAACATTTGACATAGGAGAAAAATGTCTCCCCAAAATGTCCATGACCAAATTCCTAGAATCTGTGACTAGGCTATCTTCTATGGCAAAAGGGACCTTGCAGATTGTGACTAAACTAAAATTCTTCCGAAATTAACCCAGATTTACTGCACAGCACCAATATGATTGCAAACTCAGGCCCCATAAATAAAAAGGGTGGCATACGAGTCAAAGGCAGAGAAGGAGTTGTGACAACAGAAGAAAAGGGAGTGATACAAATACTGGTTTTTAAGATACAGCCAAGAAAGGAGAGGAGCTTCTAGAAGCTGGAAAAGGGCAAGGAATTCTCCCCTACAACCTCCAGAAGGAATGCAGCCCTGTAAAAGCCTTGACTGTAGACCGATGAAGCCCATGTGTCTTCTGACACTCAGAACTGTAAATTAATAAATATTTCTAGTTTTAATCCACTGAATTTCTGCTGAGTTGGTACGGAGGCAATAGGAATCTAATGTGTGTGCTTAGTTGCTCAGTCATGTTTGATTCTTTGCGACCCCATGGACTGTTGCCTGCCAGGTTCCTCTGTCCATGTGAATTTGCAGACAAGAATACTGCAGTGGGTTTCCATTTCCTCTGCAGGGGATCTTCCCAATCCAGGGATTGAACTCAGGACTCCTGCTTGCATTGCAGGTGGATTTTTTTTTTTTTTTTTTTTTTGTCTGAATCACCACGGAAGCCTAAGAGTACTAGAATGGATAGCCTATCCCTTCTCCAGGGTATCTTCCTAACCCGGAATTGAACCAGGTCTCCTGAATTGAAGGCAGATTCTTTACCAGCTGAGCTATCTGGGAAGGCCCTAGGAATCTAAGACATGGTCTAATAATTTTATTATTAAATCATTATAAAGAATCTATGCAACCATAGGTAATAGACTAGTTTATAGCCCATTGTTAAAATGATTATTAAAAATCTTAATTGACCACTCCTTACTTTTCAAAAAACTAGGCCACCTTTGGACTCAGTTAAGACCCATGACTAAAATCTCAAAGTATTTCCTTCTTATACTCAACCTGACCCATATTATCTGCTTAAAAAAAAGTATTTGCAGCTTTATCATTTTGAAAAAAAATCTAGTGATATAAAATTAAGCCCTATTAATAGAAATCCCAGAAATAAATCCACACATCTATGGACACCTTATCTTTGACAAAAGAGGTGAGAATATACAATGGAGAAAAGACAATCTCTTTAACAAGTGGTGCTGGGGAAACTGGTCAACCATTTGTAAAAGAAAGAAATTAGAACATTTTCTAACACCATACACAAAAATAAACTCAAAATAGATTAAAGATCTAAATGTAAGACCAGATACTATAAAACTCCTAAAGGAAAATATAGGCAAAATACTCTCTGACATAAATCACAGCAAACTCTTCTATGACCACCTCCCAGAGTAATGGAAATAAAAGCAAACATAAACAAATGGGATCTAATTAAACTTAAAAGCTTTTGCACAATGAAGGAAACTCTAAGCAAGGTGAAAATAGAGCCTTCAGAATGGGAGAAAATAATAGCAACTGAAACAACTGACAAAGAATTAATCTCAAAAATCTACAAGCAGCTCATGCAGCTCAATACCAGAAAAATAAATAACCCAATCAAAAAATGGGCCAAAGAACTAAACAGACATTTCTCCAAAGAAGACATACAGATGGCTAACAAACACATGAAAAGATGCTCAACATTGCTCATTATCAGAGAAATACAAATCAAAACCAAAATGAGGAAACATCTCACATCAGTCAGAATGGTTCTATCAAAAAGACTGCAAAAAATAAATGCTGGAAAGAGTACAGAGAAAAGGGAACCCTCTTACACTGTTGGTGGGAATGCAAACTGGTACAGCCACTATGGAGAATAATGTGGAATTTCCTCAAAAAACTGGAAATAGAACTATCATACAACCCAGCAATCCCACTGCTGGGCACACACAGTGAGGAAACCAGAATTGAGACACGTGTAACCCAGTGTTCATCATAGCACTGTTTACAATAGCTAGGATTTGGAAACAACGTAGATGTCCATCAGAAGATGAATGGATAAGAAAGCTGTGATACATGTGCACAATGGAATATTACTCAGCTATTAAAAAGAATGCATTTGAATCAGTTCTAATGAGGTGGATGAAACTGGAGCCTATTGCAGAGTGAAGTAAGTCAGAAAGAAAAACGCCAGTACAGTATATTAAAGCATATATATGAAAAAATAATAATAATTAAAAAATAAAACATACATATGGAATTTAGAAAGATGGTAATGATGACCATATATCAGTTCAGTTCAGTTCAATTGCTCAGTCATGTCCAACACTTTGAGACCCCATGAACCGCTGCACGCCAGGCCTCTCTGTTTATCACCAACTCCCGGAATTTACCCAAATTCATGTCCATTGAGTTGGTGATGCCATCTAACCATCTAATCCTATGTTGTCCTCTTTTCCTCCTGCCTTCAATCTTTCCCAACAGAGTCTTTTCAAATGAGTCTGCTCTTCACATCAGGTGGCCAAAATATTGGAGTTTCAGCTTCAACATCAGTCCTTCCAATGAACAACCAGGACTAATTTCCTTTAGGATGGACTGGTTGGATCTCCTTGCAGTCCAAGGGACTCTCAAGAGTCTTCAACACCACAGTTCAAAAGCATCAATTATTCAGCGCTCAGCTTTCCTTATAGTCCAACTCTCACATCCATACATGACTACTGGAAAAACAATAGACTTGACTAGATGGACCTTTGTTGACAAAATAATGTCTCTGCTTTTTAATATGCTCTCTAGGTGGTCATAACTTTCCTTCCAAGGAGTAAGCGTCTTTTAATTTCATGGCTGCAGTCACTATCTGCAGTGATTTTGGAGCCCAAAAAAATAAAGTCTGACACTGTTTCTACTCTTTCCCCATCTATTTCCCATAAGTGATGGGACTGAATGCCATGATCTTAATTTTCTGAATGTTGAGCTTTACGCCAGCTTTTTAACTCTCCTCTTTCACTTTTATCAAGAGGCTTTTAGTTCCTCTTCACTTTCTGCCTTAAGGGTGGTGTTATCTGCATATCTGAGGTTATTGATATTTCTCCCAGCAATCTTGATTCCAGCTTGTGCTTCTTCAAGCCCAGTGTTTCTCATGATGTACTCTGCACAGAAGTTAAATAAGCAGGGTTGACAACATACAGCCTTGACATGCTCTCTTTCCTATTTGGAACCAGTCTATTGTTCCATGTCCAGTTCTAACTGTGGCTTCCTGACCTGCATATAGGTTTCTCAAGAGGTAGGTCAGGTGGTCTGGTATTCCTATCTATTTCAGAATTTTCCACAGTTTATTGTGATCCACACAGTTAAAGGCTTTCACATAGTTAATAAAGCAGAAATAGATGTTTTTCTGAAACTCTCTTGCTTTTTCCATGATCCAGCAGATGTTGGCAATTTGATCTCTGGTTCCTCTGCCTTTTCTAAAACCAGCTTGAACATCTGGAAGTTCATGGTTCATGTAATGCTGAAGCCTGGCTTGGAGAATTTTGAGCATTACTTTACTAGAGTGTGAGATGAGTGCAATTGTGCGGTAGTGTGAGCATTCTTTGGCATTGCCTTTCTTTGGGATTGGAATGAAAACTGACCTTTTCCAGTTCTGTGGCCACTGCTGAGTTTACCAAATGTGCTGACATGTTCAGCGCAGCACTCTCACAGCATCATCTTTTAGGATTTGAAATAGCTCAACTGGAATTCCATCACCACCTCTAGCTTTGTTCATAGTGATGCTTCCTAAGGACCACTTGACTTCACATTCCAGGAAGTCTGGCTCTAGGTAGTGATCACAGCATCATGATTATCTGGGTCATGGAGATCTGTTTTGTATAGTTCTTCAATGTATTCTTGCCACCTCTTCTTAATATCCTCTGCTTCTGTTAGGTCCATACCACTTCTGTCCTTTATCGAGCCCATCTTTGCATGAAATATTCCCTTGGTATCTCTAATTTTGTTGAAGAGATCTCTAGTCTTTCTTATTCTATTGTTTTCCTCTATTTCTTTGCATTGATCGCTGAGGAAGGCTTTCTTATGTCTCTTTGCTATTCTTTGGAACTCTTATGCAAGACAGCAAAAGAGACACAGAGATAAAGAACAAACTTTTGGACTCTGTGGGAAAAGGCGAGGGTGGGATGATTTGAGAGAATAGCAATGAAACATGTATACTACCATATGTGAAATACATCGTCAGTCCAGCTTTGATGCATGAGACAGGGTGCTTAGTGCCGGTGCACTGGGATGACCCTGAGGGATGGAATGGGAAGGGAGTGAGAGGGGAGTTCAAGATGGGGAACACATGTAGATCCATGGCTGATTCATGTCAATGCATGGCAAATACCACTATAATATTGCAAAGTAATTAGCCTCCAATTAAAATAAATACATTAATTTTTTTAATCTTTTTAAAATGTTACTTAGTCATTGTTAGTAATCAATAAATAATTTTCAAAAATAAAAGATGATGTGAAAATTCCTGTTTTGTTTGGAGATAGGCTATAAAGATCTGCTAAACATATGTGGTTTTTAAAACTAAAAGGAGTAAATTCACATTTTAAAAAGAGATGATTTTTTAATTGCTCAAAATTGAGTGAGTTATTTAAAATATCCACTGAGGATAAATAAAATTGACCAAATAACTTTGCTTGTAGTTTTATTTTGAAAGACACTACTAAGAATGAAATGTTTTATTATTGCATCAAACAGAAAATCACAAATATTGCTTTTCAACATCATGTACATGAACACAGAAATGTTATCACTATAATTATCAATAGTTTACATAAAAAAGAAGTTTTTTTTTTTTTAATCAGGAAAGACAATGCTTTTGCTTTGCTTGCATTTGTCAAAACAGTGTCTAACCTCAGACTCCATCTGTGCATTTAGAGATAACAGTAATATTCCTCCTAACATTGAGAACAAAAACAAATATGAGAAAATCAAGATAGATACTGAATCTATTAATTTATACACTTTCATGGGGGATTAATTTGGGCATAAAGCATACTTTTTCTATGCTATAAAATTTCTGACTAAGAGGGTCAGTAAATCTTTGCTAAAATTTGGAATAGTTATTTGGAAAAGTTTAGTATGAAACACTTCAGAAAAGAAAATTTGGTTGCAACCAGAGTATTTGACCTGGGTCACATTTGTAACTAAGGGCACCTGATGGATATCACATTTTCCGAAGTGGGCAAACTTCCTTCAGGACCATAGGTGTATACTGCTGCTGCTGCTAAGTCACTTCAGTTGTGTCCGACTCTGTGTGACCCCAGAGATGGCAGCCCACCAGGCTCCGCCGCCCCTGGGATTCTCCAGGCAAGAACACTGGAGTGGGTTGCCATTTCCTTCTCCAATGCATGAAAGTGAAAAGTGAAAGTGAAGTCGTTCCATCGTGTCCGACTCTTCGCGACCCAATGGATGGCAGCCCACCAGGCTTCTCTATCCATGGGATTTTCCAGGCAAGAGTGCTGGAGTGGGGTGCCATCGCCTTCTCCTCCAAGTGTATCCTAGTTGCCTATATAATTCAGGTAAAGTCTGCTTTTGAACTGTGGTGTTGGAGAAGACTCTTGAGAGTCCCTTGGACTGCAAGGAGATCCAACCAGTCCATTCTGAAGGAGATCAACCCTGGGATTTCTTTGGAAGGAATGATGCTAAAGCTGAAGCTCCAGTACTTTGGCCACCTCACGCGAAGAGTTGACTCATTGGAAAAGGCCCTGATGCTGGGAGGGATTGGGGGCAGGAGGAGAAGGGGACGACCAAGGATGAGATGGCTGGATGGCATCACGGACTCAATGGACGTGAGTTTGAGTGAACTCCGGGAGCAGGTATGGACAGGGAGGCCTGGCGTACTGCCATTCATGGGGTCTCAAAGAGTCAGACACAAGTGAGCGACTGAACTGAACTGAAAGTCTGGCAACAATAAGTTTTTTAATTAAGGTATTTGTGCCTAGATTAAGACATCAGTTATTTCTAGGAAATTTTATTATTTTAAAAGTTTCAATTGGGAGTTCATGTACACTTGTGGCTGATTCATGTCAATGTATAGCAAAATGAATACAGTATTGTAAAGCAAAACAAACTAAAAAATAAAAATTAATTAAAAAAATAAAAGTTTCATACTTTTAAAAAAAAAGCATAATTCATAAAAATTATGATCAGAAAGATTTTTTGAAATCTACTTTTCTTCCACCTGATTTCATGTGTCAAGCCTCCCTATTTAGGGAGTAATATATTTATATTACTTTTTTCCTGAATGCCTCACTGTTGCTTCAAAAAGCTCCCAATGAAAACCTGCTCTCTTCATTTTATTGGGAAATTTTTGCTGACAGAAAAGTATTCTGTCAGCAACTGAATTTAAGTTATCTAAGTACAAGTTAATCTAAGTAATCAACAATAATCTGGAGGTAAATAAAGATACTTTGTACATAAAATATAATACCGTGAAGATTTATTTTACTTGCTTTAGAGGAAGAGCCTTCCTGGATGGTGGTGGATGGCACAGTAGGGAAGTGAGGTGCTGATGTTTCTTTTCTACATTATTTCTTCACCATATTTTTAACTCTTTCGGTGCCATGGCTATCTTGCACTCTGACTTACAGATAGTTACAGTGCAGAGATGCACCTTGAAGGTGACTCCAGTTCCAAAATGAGAATTCTTCAAAAGTGGAGAAAGTAACCTCGATGTGCAAGGGTCAAGTAGGTATACACCTTCCCTTGATCAGGCTTTTGGGCAAAAGAACTTCAAGCAAACCATTGATCTTGAGACTCATCTGAACACGGGGCACAATTTAAATTTGTTCCATGCAGTATTCTTCAACCAGAACCTGTTGTGTCAGGTAAACTGTCTCTGCACAATTATGTTGAAATATTTCTTTTTATAGCATATTTGCTTTAGCAAGTTTGGGGATACATTCCTTATTATTAATAAAAGGAGGAGTTGTCTGAAAAATAGTGAAGCTTTTCTGTCACTACTGAGAGAAAATTTTATTATTAACTTATCAGTCTTTATGTGAGATAAGTGTATTGTAAGTGTAATTACATAGAGATATTACCAAAGTTGTAGTCATGGTCTCCTTCCTCAGGAGCAATGCAGTTTACAAAGGAAGATGATATTCCATCTTTATATAATAGCAACTATGAGAAACGTTATCTATAAGAAGCATGAAGGAAATTTTGAGAGGCAATGCGGTCATTAGATTTAAAACGTAACATGTTCATATACTTAGAACTAGTATTTCTACTTCAGAGAAAAGATTAGAAATTTATGTACATATATGATTATTACTGTGTTCACTGTAATAGTGAAATTTTGCAAACAATCTTTATGTCTAAACAGTTAAGATATTTAAGTAACTAAAGTACATCCATATACTGGGATAATTCAAAACCATTGAAACTTGTCTTAAATGATCATTCACACATGACAAATGCACTTGATATATTGACAAGTTGAGACAAATCAGATTACAATACATTCAAATTAACCTAAATTTTGTAAAAAATCTGAGTGTTGATTTCTTCTTAAAGAGGTTTAAGCAGAAATAAACCAAATATTAACTGGTTTTCCCTGCCATGAAATTTTGGGTGACTCTGTCTTCTTTATTCTTCTTTTCTATATTCTTCTATTTTTTTCAACATGTAAACAATATTTCAGATTTATTTTTAACAAATGAAACATTCAATTGGAAGTAGTTTTTAAGATAGCCTGATGGAAGAAAAGAAATAGACTCAGATTGGAATTATATTTTGAAGTAATGTAAGCTTAAAGTTATCAGGATGTTGAATTGACAATTGAAAAGGAGATTTGGAAAGGGAAATTGCAAAGGGAAAATTTAACCAAATTACTTAGTGAAAAGTTAGCCACATGCTTAAAATATTAGTCATTGAACATTTATTTTTAAATAGAGAAGGAAATGGATAAATTCTGGTTTTGTCCCAAATCATCCACTTGAGTTAGTTGGATAGTTTTAAAATCTTTGGACTTTTTAATTATCTTAAGATCAAGGACTAAGTACTTTTTTATTGGGAAGTTCTCTGAAGTAGCCATCGTGGAGCCTCGCTCAAAGTGATGTGTAATTCCTGTGTGTGAATTTCATCATTGGCAAAACTGTCACATCATCCATGTGTCCATAATTGAAGAGTTCCAACGTTGGCTAGCAACTTGGGTTAATATAAAGTGATTGTTTTCTCAACCCTGTTATATATTCAGTAGTAAGTACCTTTCATCTTCTTAAATTATGCTTTATGAAAGTGAATACACCAAGTCCCCTACACAGGAATGAGTTCTGTTCTGAGAGTGCATTTGTAGTCAAATTTGTCCACAAGTCCAACGAAATTGTACCCAAGTTGAAGCCCAGGTACTCAACTAACACAGTCCGATATACAGTACTTTAGTGTGATAGGTTTATAATACTTTTCTCACAAATGATATGTAAAAAACAAACACATAAAACAAACATTTTTAATCTCACAGTACAGTGCTTTGAAAAGTTCAATAGTGCAGTGCAACATCTGGCCTATAGAGGCTGGTATCCAGTCAACAGGCAAGAAGGGCTACTGACTAGGGGAGGGAGAGGGGATGGCAGATGAGAGACCTGAAGGATCCTTTGCAATAGGAAATGAGTGCAAGCTGCAAGTTTTCTCACACCTGACACGGATGGAGAACACTTTCACATCTTTGAAATTTCGCAACTTGAACTTTGTAGGGGAACTATATAAGGGACTTATTCTAGATGTAGGACTAATTAAATACTTATAAAACAGTCAGCTATACTGGTAGAAATACATATACTATTTTAACTCAAACCCTTAGAGTGCATAAATATGGATTAAAAAAGAGAGCCAATGAGTCAACGAATAAAACTTTAGAGATGGCTTTGTACAACATTTAATGTACATTAAAATGAATTTAGTGTATTTTAAGGTCTATTTCAAATATTCAGTGCATAGAGTTTTATTTTTTAAAAAACAGGAATATAAAGAAATACATATACTATTTTAACTCAAACCCTTAGAGTGCATAAATATGGATTAAAAAAGAGAGCCAATGAGTCAAAGAATAAAACTTTAGAGATGGCTTTGTACAACATTTAATGTACATTAAAATGAATTTAGTGTATTTTAAGGTCTATTTCAAATATTCAGTGCATAGAGTTTTATTTTTTAAAAAACAGGAATATAATAAATACTGTGCAGAGATTCTGAATGCCCACAGTTTATAATTATCTCAAAGAATCTTCACCCCAGGCCATCTGGAGGCTAAATTTTAAAGTAAGGAAAGTTTGCATTTACCATTTCTTTCCTTATTACCTTTCATTTTTAGGAATGAATCTATTACCCCAGTCCCTGAGCTAACCTACGCTCTCATCCACAGCCTTTCCTTCTTACCTCCAAAATAGTTTGTCTACTGCACGGGCCGTGGTACCATACCTTCCTGATAGTCCTGATGTAACAGTCATTGTTCGACCGTCCTGAATCCCAATTGTTCTCTGTTTGAAATGGGATTATTCACATATTGAGTGATTACCCCTCACCACCAACCATGCATAAAACATGATGTGTGGTCTTTAGCACTTACACATTTCACTGCCTGAAATTAAAATGCCATCTTAGCTACGTAGACTAGCTTTGAGTGTCTTCTAGTGGTTACAGCTGAATATCCCTGATGGGTTTCCATGTATGTGAAGTAGATACTTTAATCAAAATGTCATGGGACCCGATACTACTTTGGCTAATTTAACTGATGTTACTTTCCTCTGTCAAAATGAGCTTCAATTGCCCCAGACATCACAGGTGATGCTCACTTTCCTTTACAATAAATCCCTTACATACAAATATGCAAGTTGTGAACTTTCAAAGTGCAAACATGCCCAGAAAAAAAAAAGAGACAAGAGGACAAATAAATAACTGAATAACCAAAGAGATTCATGACACAGGAAGTGGAAGAAGATTTTCTTTATTTGAGTGGGAACTGCTGGTCTTAGAAGCATAGGACTCGAACAGAGAATGGTACACGAAAGTTGCAGCAGCTGTTCAAAATGCAATCTAGTGATACATGTCATCGATGCTGAAAGAAAAAAAAAAGAATTACTACCTACTCATCACTGGATCATTTTTTCCAGAGGGTAGAAAGTAAAGAAAGTGAAGTCTCTCAGTCATGTCTGACTCTTTGCGACCCCATGGACTGTAGGCTGCCACGTTCCTCCATGCATAGGATTTTCCAGGCAAGAGTACTGGAGTGGGCTCTTTCCTTCTCCAGGGAATCTTCCTGACTCAGGGATTGAACCTTGGTCTCCTGCACTGCAGGCAGACTCTACTGTCTGAGCCATCAGGGAAGCAGATAGAATTGAATCCAGGAAGGAACCAGAACAGTGTCATCAATGTCCAGCATGAGTGCAATTGCAGTGTTCCCACTGTTTCCTATCACTGACAATCCTTCAGCTCTACCATCTCCCACCTCTTCTCCCTCCTCCAGTCACTAGTTTGCCTTGCCTACTCACTCCATGCCAGCTCTTTTATGCCAGCTGTTGTACTGTATTTTTCAAGGTCCTGTACTGTAAGATTAAACATTTTTTCTTTATTTTTTTTGTGTTTGTTTTTATGTATTATTTGCATGAAAAAAAGAAGCCTATTACAGTACAGTCCTATATAGCCAATTGTCAGTTGGATACCTAGGTTAACTTTATTGGACTTATAAACAAGTTAGACTTTTGAATGCACTCTTGGATGAAACGCATTTGCATGTAGGGAACTTACTGTAGTTTCTTACCATTTTTCCCTTCACTGGCTTTTTCTGCTGCAGTTAAGGCAGAGTGAACCCAGGAGGTCAACAAGTCACTCCAATTATTGTCTTTTCCCTCACCATCATTTACCTTTCTTAAAATTCATTTGATAGTGTTTGTTCTTTAAAAATAGTCTCAGGTAATCCTGTATTCTTTCCAAAACCATACCAATCCAAAAATAAACTAACAAAAATCATTTACCAAAAAGAGGAAAGCCCAAAATGTATTTTAATATGTAATTCAACAAAGATAGAATGATGTCTGGATCCCCTTAGGATAGCATACATCTGCTAGTACAGCTGACTATTCAGTTCACCTAGTAAATGAAATTTGACCAATGGCACATTGGTATAGGTAACTAATGAGAGACCTACACAGAAATAAAATAACATACTTCCCAAATTTATGACTTTGGCTCACAGGTGTCCCTGTGGAAATCTTGAGGTCAAATGGAAACAAAGGAGCATTGACCACATAGTAGGAAAACTGCCTATAAAATTGATCTAGAAAACTCTCCTTGGTTACTTCAGTTCTCACAGCATGTTAACTCAGAAGGTGAGGACAAAGACACAAAGTAATCAGCCTGAATTAAATAAACCTCAACTTCTTCAAAATACCCAAAGGTATATTATTGATAATAAAAGTACTCAAGACTTCTTTTGCTAAAAATTACTATGTTTTTTATTATCTGCCAGTAGAACTTACCATATTCCTGTTTCCTACAATGTATTAGGGGAGATGAAGACACTGATTCATGGGAAAGATGAGGATTTACCCAATGTCACCTAACAGCTTAATCAATAGGGAAAGTTCAGTTCTGTCACTCAGTCGTGTCCGGCTCTTTACAACCCCATGAACCACAGCACGCCAGGCCTCCCTGTCCATCACCAACTCCCGGAGTCCACTCAAACCTATATCCATTGAATGAGTGATGCTATCCAACCATCTCATCCTCTGTCGTCCCCTTCTTCTCCTGCCCTCAATCTTTCTCAGGATCAGGGTCTTTTCAAATGAGTCAGCTCTTTGCATCAAGTGGCCAAAATATTGGAGTTTTAGCTTCAACATCAGTCCTTCCAATGAATACCCATGACTGATCTCCTTTAGGATGGACTGGTTGGATCTCCTTTCAGTCCAAGGGACTCTCAAGAGTCTTCTCCAACACCACAGTTCAAAAGCATCAATTCTTCGGTGCTCAGCTTTTTTTATAGCCCAGCTCTCATGGAAACATAGCATGTAAAATATAGTTCCACTTTCAAATCCTTGGCAGATACTCAAACAAGCCATAAATATTAATGTATGGAGTATGCTTATATGCATAATCATTAACCAAATTATATATCTATAAAGGAAGCAGCTTCTCTTATCTATATGCTTATTTGATATCTTTTTCCAACAAATGTGCAGAATCCATGTATTGCAGAACTTTTCAGCATTTATGTTGCTATAAAGATTGATTCTAGGACTATTCTCCAGAATCCTGTCACTAGACTCACTAATCTTATTAGAGAGGGTGACAATATATATAGTTTACAAATAAGGACTACAAATAACCATTTCCCTATTTCTTCCAGATTAAACAATTAAATTCTTGCATCTTATAGATTATGGTGTTTGGCAATAAAGTTATAACAAAACAATAGACATAGACTTGCCTCAAAAGTTCCTACAGTTTACTAAGTGACATAGCATTTATTTATATCCTTGAGAAGTCCCACTGCCAAAACACCCAGTAACTTCTAGCACCCTCGGTTTCTAACATTACCTAATTTCCTTTATATAGAACAAGATACAACTAGTTATCACACATTAATTGCCAGATGAGCAACATGGAAAATAAATAAAAAAAAAAACCTGAAATTGAAAAGAAATCTACAAACAGTATTTATAAAAACCCTCACTGCAAAAACATAAAGGCTTTTAAAGGTTTAAGAAGTGAACTTGTAAAGAGGTCAAGGCAGAGTTTGGGCCCTGCCTCTGGCACACACCCTCTGAGTTTTGAAGAAATCATCTAACAGCCGCCATTGCTTTGCAATGGAATCATTATTATCATTTGGAGCAGGATAATTCTTCTCTGTTGAGTCTGCCTGAATATATGGAGGATGTTTACCATCTCTTGCTCTTGACATCAAAGGTCATTACAACCTTCCATTTATCTTTATCTTGACAATAATGCCCTCTCTGAACCCTCATCTTTTGCAACTAATTGGGTAGAAGTTAGATGAAATGAGTGCTATCACCTTTGTTGAGAACCTCTATTTTTTTAACCATTATCCACCTGTTATTCCCTCATTTATAAATGGGATTTTTGTTCACAAGTTGATTTACTTTCCTTTGTTTTCAAGTTCTCAAATTCCCTACAGCTTACAACATAAAGTCATCATGATAATTATTAGACTCTTTGAGGTGGTGTTAATATTTTATTTTTCTTTTTCTTGTCCCACAGGTATGACCATTTTGTGTAAGATTGTTTTGGTGGGTGTTGGAGAAGTAGATTATGCAAAGTATAGTACAATAAGAAATACATGCAACCTTCTATGTGACATTCATTTCTCCATATCCTTCTTACCCTTCAAAGCCCAATACAAATGTCAAATCTGAAATACTTCATTTCATCCTCTGCCTTTCCCTTCCTCTCTTAGTGAGCTAAATTGTGTTTATGCTGTGAAACTGGAAATAACAACACATAGCAACTGACTTCAATAAAACAAGATCAATTTTAATCAGATAAATATTAAATCTTGCCATGAGTCTAAAAAATTAGCTGCTTAAGTGCAGATATGACTCAAATATTGATCAGCTCCATATATTGGAAAGACTATAGAAGAGTCTCAAAAATTCTGTAAGAACAGCTGAAAGAAACTAATTGTGACTATGTGTGTGGTTAAAGTAAAAAGGAATCAGAGAAATGTTCTCTACATTTGAAGATAATAAAGCTCTTCTTTCAGTAATCAGGTCAATTTCTAACCCACTATTTACATCTTTTAGAGGATCTTCCTCTGCCCCTCCCTCCTTGCTTCTTTCTCTGCCTCAAGTTCTTCTTGTACCAATGGAAACAGATCTGCAGGGACTGTTAAGAACAAAATTCTGACTAAGCTGAAGTTGATCTTGGATAGCTGCCTTTAACCTCTCTCTCCCTCATGAGGTTTCACGATTTTATATCTACTGTCTTTTCTGAAATTTAATTTAGTCGTATTCCAAGACATCCTCATTTATTTTGTGATTGAGTCTCATCTTTGTAAATGGAAAGAGGGCTGAGTTGAATACATAAGGGTAGGTGACCTTTACCCGGTGATGGAATTGTGTGAGAGATTTATGATGGTGAAAGAATCCATGTCTACACAGCCAGCAAATCCCAGCATTGCCAGTCTCTGCCACTGCCTAATTTCTGTCTGCCACCTTGCTCTGCTGCGATGTTCAGTCAATGTCTTCTTTGGTATGTTTCAATTGACAGCAACATTTTCAAATGAAATCCTTACTAAAGGTGAAAAAAAAGATTTTCTCCTTTAAGGTCTGAATTTAGGAACCTGTCTTTTCTTATAACAGCTGATGACATCTCTGGTGTCGAGGAACAGAAGGGAGACTGCATCTGTTGGCAGGAAGAGAAAAAAGAATGTATACAAGGTACGAAATATTTGCAGTTTTTTTTAAACAGTGGAGACAGGAAATGTTTGCGTTAAAGTGCTGATGGCAAATGTCTGGGTGTGTTTTCTTTATTATTACATGCAATGCTTGCATTTAAAATGAACTTAGAGATGATACTTTAAATAGACAGTTTTCCCCCAAAATCATTTTTTAAAATATGATCTATACTATTAAAGTTAATGACATGTTGGAAAAAAAAATAAGCTTGGTATACAGTGCTTTTTAAAATTATCACCATCATTTAGTCTGTTACCACTATCATTTTAGGTTCCCTGATGCAGAGAGAAATACATAATGAGATATCCCATTAATTTAGAGTTTAGGATATTTATTTTTACACTTTCGGTGCTTTAAATTTATTAATTTTGTCTTAGGAGAAAGCTACATATATAAAAGACGCCAGCCCTCTTCAAACCTGACTGAATCAGCAGAATAAACTTAACCTGTGTGGCTTCTGTGTATCAGAAATTCATTATCACCTAAAAAAATGGGTTCTTGTGAACAGCCTGGTTTGGATCATTTTAATGATGTGTTACAAAATACAGCTTAACTGCATAAACAAGTTCTCCTTTGTTTAAAAGAAAGAAAAAGACATAGAACAAGGACAAGTAAAAATGCTTCCCATTCCAAAGCAATCACTCTTGAAAACAATTCATATACTTCTTACAATATTCCTCTTTGACTAGCCACCAGCAGGCGCACACATCCAGTGCGAGGTGTGTATGAGTGTTTGCACATGTGTGGCTGTCTCCTAAAAAATGCTGTTGAATTCACTTGCTATATTTCACTATGTGTCTAAAAAACTATGATTCTTCTAAACTCCTTCAACTTACTTTAAGGCTAGAAAATCACAAATGAACTAAAGATTCATAAAGGATGGAAAGCCTTGTGTGATCCAATTTGCTGTAGTGAAAATGGCATTGGCCTCTTGGTTCTTAGGTTCTCAGCTACTTCAGGAAAACCATTCATCAGCATAAATAAAACCATCACAAAGGGATTCATTCAATGCAGACTTTGGCTCCTGGTGTATGGTTTTCTCTTTCCTATCACACACTTCTTCACACATCCTACCTATTAGCCCCATTTTTAGTTCTTGCTACCATTGGGCTTCTCACATGAAGCTAGTGGTCAAGAACACACCTGCCCATGCAAGAGACATAAGAAATGTGGGTTCTATTTCTGGATCAGGAAGATCCTTTAGAGGAGGACATGGCAACTCATTCCAGTATTCTGGCCTAAAGAATCCCCATGGACAGAGTAGCCTGATGGCTACAGTCCATAGGATCGCAGAGTCAAACACAATTGAAGTGACTTAGCATGGAGAAGCAATGGCACCCCACTCCAGTACTCTTGCCTGGACAATCCCATGGACGGAGGAGCCTGGTGGGCTGCCGTCCATGGGGTTTCGAAGAGTCAGACACGACTGAGCGACTTCACTTTCACTTTTTTTCACTTTCTTGCATTGGAGAAGGAAATGGCAACCCACTCCAGTGTTCTTGCCTGGAGAATTCCAGGGACAGGGGAGCCTGGTGGGCTGCCATGTATGGGGTCACACAGAGTCGGACATGACTGAAGTAACTTAGCAGCAGCAGCAGCAGCATGCATGCACTCACAATTTCCCACAACAGCATTTCCAATACTAATTTCTCTCTCTGACTGCTGTAGGACTGGGATTTTTGCTAGACTAAAAAAATTACTAGTCTCCCATTTCACAGAGAAGATCTTGCTTTCCAATCCCATTAATGTATCTGCAACCTCTTGCATCTTTGCCTCCTGTTCTAACATCTTACAATGAGAAGTTCTTCCTTCATCCAAAATTCATCACTGCCCCTGAAACCTGGGGCTGTCAATGCCTGCCTTCATGACTCATTGACTATCTCGTCTCTCATCTAAAAAACAACTTCTCTATTTCTCTCTCCCCCCAGCTATGTCCTTCAGCACATAATCATACTCAAACCACTCCCAACTTAAAATTTTTCTTTGTAACGAGCACACATTTCTCTTCTTGTTTGAATTACAAAGCTACTAGAAAGAGTAATTTTAACTTGATACTTCCAACTAATTTTAACTTGATACTTCCAACTCTAATCCTCCCTTAATTTCTCATCTGATGCAAGGTTATTTCTGCATCCATCATCCTATAGAATCTGACCTTGTCAAAATCATCAAAGATTCTAGCTGCTAAGTGCCACGGACACTTTAAAATCATTATCTTGAACTTTCTGAGGTGTTAATACTGTAAAGCATTTCCCCATTTTAGAATCTCTTTCTAGTCTTCTAGTTCATCACCCTTTCCTGAATTTGCTCTTCTCTCTGACCACCTTCTTATAGTTTAAATTTTTTTTTTTTCTGAGAAATTCACCATTGGCATTTCAGGCACTCCAGGACTTCCCTGGTAGTTCAGCTAGTAAAGAATCCACCTGTAATGCAGGAGACCCCAGTTCAATTCTTGGATTGGGACAATCTTCTAGAGAAGGGATAGGGTACCCATCCCAGTATTCTTGGGCTTCTCTGGTGGCTCAGCTGGTAAAGAATCTGCCTGTAATGTGGGAGACCTGGGTTTGATCCCTGGGTTGGGAAGATCCCTTGAAGAAGGAAATAGCTACCCACTCCAGTATTCTGGCCTGGAGAATTCAATGGACTATGTAGTCCATGGGGTCACAAATAGTCAGACATGACTGAGTTAATTTCACTTCCACTCACTTTCAGTGTGATACAAATAGATTACAGTTGTGCCAGAGATAGTGATGCTACAGAATAAGAATCTCCAGGGAGCTGACTCTGGACATGTGCCATGTAAACAATTGCTCCTTTTTACTATAAGATATAATGTTGAAAAGTTTGGCAATAGGTGATCCAAACTTTAAGAAGCTGCTGGTCATGAGGGTTTGAGTTCGGTCTTCTTTAAGATCCTCTTCTCATTCTGCTAACTCTCTCTCAGTGATCTTCCAACCCTAACATGTGGATGATTTCCATACGTAGTTGTGAGTCACGTTCCAGACATGCAGATTCAACTAATTCTTCTTCAGACTAATCTGTTGGTATTTCAGGCATCTCAAATATTTTGAAATGTCCCAAACTGAACTCATTATACTTTTCCCCCCAAGTAAATATTCAGCTAAATTTTGTATATTGAGTGAATGAGTGAGTGAAGTCGCTCAGTCGTGTCCGACTCTTTGCGACCCCGTGGGATGTAGCCCACCAGGCTCCTCCGTCCATGGGATTCTCTAGGCAAGAATGCTGGAGTGGGTTGCCATTTCCTTCTCCAGAGGATCTTCCCAACCCAGGGATCAAACCCAGGTCTCCCATATTGCAGGCAGACGCTTTAACCTCTGAGCCACCAGTGAGCTTGACCCAATTCCCTAACCATTGTCCAAAGATTGCGAATTATCCTTTCCACTGTTTCCTTTCTCTCCATCACATTTATTGGTCATTATATCCTAGTCATTTTTATTTCCTTAATAACTCTCACATCTAACCCTGCACATATTTTTATGCCGATCTCTATATTAAGTATTTATCTATAATGTCCTACCATAGGCAAGCAAATATAAATTGTTTTTAATGAGGCACAAAACCGTTCCCGGTTTTATCCTCCATGAGTTCAATTTTATTTCTCATCACATCTATTCTTCTCTTATCTGTATCCACTCCCTAAATTCCAGCCACACACAACTTCTTGAAAGTTTCCTGGTATATCATGTTCACTCACTCTCACTTTTTGTCTTTTTGTATTATTTTTCACTTGTTAGATCATCTTTATCATTCATGACTTACCTAGGCATTCGTCAGCTTGTCTTTCTTGACAAATTTTGTAAAGCCTTCAAAGTATGCTGAACTTCACTTAACCAAAGCATTTGACACCCTATGGTACACTTTCCATCTACTTTTATGGCTATTCAATTAATGGTGAGATGCTTAATGGCATGAAAGGAGTCTGATTCATCTTTGTATCACTTTCCTTTACCACAATACCAAGTGTTATGGTTGAATTGCATCTCCATTCCCATCCTGAACTAAAAAACATGTTGATGTCCTCATCACCATACTCCTAATGTGGTGACTTAAAAGCATGCACAACATGAGAGTTGTGAGTCAGGTTTTATTTGCAAAATGAAGACTATAACCTGGGAGACAGAATGTCAGGTAGCTCTGAGAAACAGAGTTGGGGGGAAGGTCAGTGTATTTGTGATTTTGTTGAAGAGGTAGTACATGCAATTAAGCACATTTTTTTTGCAGAAGTTTCTGCTATGCCTCTGAAGGTTACTGCTGCTTATGAGGAACAAATGTCACCATGAAGGATTTTAGTGCTTTTCTAGATATGAGGAGATATTAGGGTAGATGGCAAGTGCCAATGGCAAATGCCAATTTGTAGTTGACATTTGTAAATAAATCTTTGCATATTTAACCAAGTTAAGATGAGGTCATTAAGTGAAAGTGTGTTCAGTCGTGTCCAACTCTTTGTGACCCCATGAACTGTGGCCTACCAGGCTTCTCTGTCCATGGGATTTCCTAGGCAATAGTACTGGAGTGGATTGCCATTTCCTTCTCCAGGGGATATTCCCAACCCAGGGATCGAACCCAGGTCTCCGGCATTGTAGACAGATGCTTTACCGCCTGAGCCACCAGGGAAGCTGAGGTCATTAAGGTGGGTGCTAATCCAGATATGACTGGCTTATATTTCCCTTTAAAAGGGAGGAGTGGACAGAGGCACACAGAGAAGAAAGACTATATGAAGACACATAGAAAGAATGTCATGTAATGATGAAGACAGATCAGAGTGATGCCTCTGCAAGGCAAGGAATGTTAAAGGCTGCTGACCACCCAACAGAGCTAGAAGAGATAAGGAAGGATTCCCTTCAGGTCTCACAGGGAACATAGCACTACCTACACTTTGATTTCAGAGTCCTGACCTCCAAAGTTCTGAGACAGTAGGTTTCTGGAGTTCTAAGTCCCCTAGTTAGTGGTACTTCCTGGTCATGGTAATAAAAATACAACACCAATAGCCTGAATGAATCTGTGGGCAGCCTCCGCCCCAACACACACACAGTATTCAGAAGTACTAAATGTTGGCAGCCTCTATTTCTGTAATTTGGTCAGAACAGGCTGTGACATTTTTTTTGGTAACATGCAAGTGACAACCATCATAATGCTTTCCTGAAGAAACTGTTGCAATCAAATACATGCAAAACACTTAAGCAGAAGATGAATGCTCAAAAATAGTATTATTATTGCTATCACTACCTTCATTATTGCTAGTGTTATTGCTCCATGTGGCACCTAGGAGGGCATATTCATCTTCAAATATTCAAGTCTGGGACACGGGTCCCCCAGGATCCCAGCCCTTGCACTCTGCGTGCTTTCCTACGATCTAATCCACCTTGAGACTTTCCTTCTGCCAGAGGCCAGGCACCGCTGTCAGCCACCCTTACGTTTGGCTTTGGATCACTTTTTTTTTTCTGTCAAGGAATAAGTCCTAAAATTGCATGTGAGGAATGGAAAACAAAACAAATACAGGATCCATTTGAGATAAATGTTTGCTTTATAAATAGCTCCTCAAGAATGACTTGTTTCATTAAACAAATTTGTCAAGAAAAATCCAAATTTCAGGACATAAATAAGAGCTAGTTATTCACATCATATATACATATTCATCTTCTAGATTTTCCTTAACGAGATATAGCAGTTAAAGTTGTAAAAGTGTGAGTCGATTTAGAATTTCTTGGTCAGATAACTCATCTATAGAGAGAGGACAGTGTGGACATTTATTCCAGGCCATAGATAACAATGCTGATGATCTTGCAGATTTCTCTCTCTCCTTAGAAGTATCTCTTTCTTCCTTTTAGGATCCTATCTGGAGGTTCCCAACTGCTGGGATCTAATGCCTAATGATCTGAGGTGGAGCTGATGTAATAATAATAGAATAGAGTGCATAATAAGTGTAATGTACTTGAATCATCCCCAAAGCATCTCCCACTCCCATCCCACTCCACATACACTAGTGATGGAAAAACTTTCTTCCAGGAAACTGGTCTCTGTTGTGAAAAAGGTTGGAGATTGTTGCTGTAGCCTGATATTCTTCTGGTCTCTAACTCCTCAGTAAATCCTGACTACAGGACTGACTCTAATGATATAAAAATTCTAAGTTATGAATGACAAGTAAATTTAAAATTTTTGTCACTTCCATGAATGGTTAAGATGGGTGACCATCACATGGTTCTCCAGGTATCTTCATGCATGTGAGAAAAGGACATTAAGGTGACCTTGACATTAAGCTCACTTATATTGATAGCAATGAATGAAATGCTACTAAGGCAAATGACATCACCTTGGCTTGGAGCACTTTATACAGTTCTCCAAGGCTCTATCAGACACAAGTGGATAATCCAGTTCACTAATTTCTACATATTCTTGATGATTTGAAAGTGTTAAGAGGGAATTTTATTTAGTACCTGATATCAAGGCTATGGTTTTTCCAGTAGTCACGTATGGATGTGAGAGTTGGACTGTGAAGAAAGCTGAGCGCCGAAGAATTGATGCTTTTGAACTGTGGTGCTGGAGAAGACTCTTGAGAGTCCCTTGGACTGCAAGGAGATCCAACCAGTCCATTCTGAAGGAGATCAACCCTGGGATTTCTTTGGAAGGACTGATGCTAAAGCTGAAACTCTAGTACTTTGGCCACCTCATGCGAAAAGTCGACCCATTAGAAAAGACTTTGATGCTGGGAGGGATTGGGGGCAGGAGGAGAAGGGGACAACAGAAGATGAGGTGGCTGGATGGCATCACCAACTCTATGGACATGGGTTTGGGTGAACTCCGGGAGTTGGTGATGGACAGGGAGGCCTAACGTGCTGCAGTTCATGGGGTCGCAAAGAGTCAGACACGACTGAGTGACTTAAGTGAACTGAACTCAACTGATTTTCACTTTTTCACTTTCAATAAAGCTAGAGAACTGGCAGGGAGAAAAATGCTTTATAGACATAATTTAAGAGTCATAAAGAAAAACAAGAAAAAAAATTGAAAGAAAAGCAAAAGAGAAAATCCTCACTGAAAAATAAGATTAGAGAGTTGGCTGTAATTTGCTGAAGATATTCTGTGAGTTGGAGTAGCCTGGCTCTGGAACTATTCATGGAGTGTGGTGAAATCTTTTATATCAAATAAATATAGTTTGGTGGGGAAAAAAGATAAAGAAAATAAGAGAAAACACCTTCCAGCTGGCTGGTTTTATTGGCAGCCTGCAAAGGGTGAATTGGTGGTTTATGCAACCAGGAAAGTGTGTTTGTGAAAGGAAAGAGAAATGAAGTAAACGATTAGAAATTTCAAATTGATCTCACCCCATTTCCTTTCCTTATATTCTCACCAGCACTGTTCCTTTTCAAGGTCTGTCTGAAATTATCAATAAGGCTGCCAAATGGGAGGGCAATTGTCCCCATATGTAGGATGATATTCTACTTTTTTTATATTCTACTTTCTTTGGGGTTGGATCTATATTATTTTATGGATAATTGAACTATTACATATCACTTCTACATATCATTATGCATCATTTGACTGTTTTCTCACAAAAATAATAAATGAAGACGGTCGTGTACAAACAATGCTGTGTGTTAGCAAGAAGCTTACCTTTTGGAAGGGTCAACTGAGCTACAAATTGTATCTTTTCTGGAAGAAAGGTAATGTCTTTAAGGGAGGAACATTCTGTCTCCTGAAGACTATTCCAATCACTGAGAATATTGGATTTATAGCAGTAGCCATAATAATAGCAGATCCCTGAGGTTATCTGATTCATAAGGGAAGAAAATACCATAAATCTTTTCTATTTTTTACATATTCATGTTACACTACCACCAATAAGATCACAGATATGTGATATTTGCTGTCTCCATGTTTGTAACAGGAATGTTAAAGTTGTCCTTTCAGTTCAATGTTTATGTAAAATAAATACCCTCCAATACTGGAGATGAGGATTTCTGACTGAGATGATGGAGTAGAGGTGGTACTGTTGACATGTTGGGTGGACAGTTTGGCACAACCCAGGAAAATCAGCATCACTGACTCCTGCCCACAAAATGCCAGGAGCATCCCTACCCTGAAGCATTAGGGAAACCAAGCACAACCTCCCAAAACACACACACACATGCACGCACACACACACACATTTGCAACCATTCCCTGGGTAAACAGTGCTACTCTGGTTTAGGGGCTGCTGCTGCTGCTAAGTCGCTTCAGTCGTGTCCAACTCTGTGTGACCGCAGAGATAGCAGCCCACCAGGCTACCCCGTCCCTGGCATTCTCCATGCAAGAACGCTGGAGTGGGTTGCCATTTCCTTCTCCAATGCATGAAAGTGAAAGTGAAGTCGCTCAGTTGGTTCCGACTCCTAGCGACCCCATGGTCTGCAGCCCACCAGGCTCCTCCGTTCCTGAGATTTGCCAGGCAAGAGTACTGGAGTGGGGTGCTGTTGCCCCTGAAATTATTTTTAAAAATATATTTTCTTAAAAGAAGAAAGAGAAGTATCACGAAGAGTACATATCTTCCTTTGCCCACTTCAACGTTCTATCAAGCTAAGAAAAATCCCTGTTTCCTAGTATCAACCACTTTATCAGAACAGGAAAATTTGTATGATATCTGGCACAGATTATGTGTTCAATGAACACTGCATTTCTTTCCTCATGTCCCTTTTTCCAAGAAGAGGAAGTGAAGTAAGGAAACATTTCATGTTGAAACATTTTGGTTATGACTTTATTGCTCAATTGGAAAGGGTAAGTCATTTTCTTACCCATTTGCTTATCAGAAGCAGGCTGTCCATTCTTGTTGTGTCATCTCAATGGACAAGGCATAATTTGTTTCATGTTCTTAGCACAGAGCCAGTCTTTTCTAGACAAGTTGCAGGCAAATTTCAACTGCAAGAGTTATCAGCTATTAAAAGAGGCCATGTACAGCAAGGCACCAGCTCTTTGCTGACTGATACTGCCTGCTATTTTATTTTTGGAAAGTAGCCTAAAGCTATTATGGCTCTGGGTTTTTGACAGGCATCATATATCGGTATTTCAGAAGAAAATTTAACTTCAAAAATCAAGTAGCCTGAGGGTTTGGAATCAAATTTAAATTTTTAATAAGTTGTCAAAATATACTTTGCAGTATTCATTTATAACTGGACTCAACCCTCTGCAAATTAATATGCAAACCTTCCCACTTCGCTTACAGTTTGTTATGCAAAAAAAAGTTAAAGGACCAGTTATCACATATACTACTAAGAAAAGTAGAAGGTGCTATTTGTTTGTTTTTTTGTGTGTTTGACAGAGACATACTAGCCTGAGTATATTTCTGTCTAGAACTAAATTGCTAACTAATATCAGTTCTTTTGATTGACTTCAATTTGAATATGCAAATGAAATTTTCAGAATCAGTTCAGCTCAGTTGCTTAATTGTGTCTGACTCTTTGGACTGACCCCATGGACTGCAGCACACCAGGCTTCCCTGTCCATCACCAGCCCCTGGAGTTGCTCAAACTCATGTCCAGGAGTCGGTGATGCCATCCAACCATCTTATCCTCCATTGTCCCCTTCTCCTCCTGCCTTCAATCTTTCCCAGAATCAGTGTCTTTTCAAGTGAGGCAGTTCTTCTCATCAGGTGGCTAAAGCATTGGAGTTTCAGCTTCAGCATCAGTCCTTCCAATGAATATTCAGGAATGATTTCCTTTAGGATTGACTACAGTGATCTCCTTGCAGTCCCTGGAACTCTCAAGAGTCTTCTCAAACACCACAGTTCAAGAGCATCAATTATTTGATGCTCAGCTTTCTTTATAGTCCAGCTCTCACATCCATACATGACTACTGGAAAAACCATCGCTTTGACTAGATAGACCATTGTTGGCAGAGTAATATCTCTGCTTTTTAATATGTTGTCTGGGTTAGTCATAGTTTCTCTTCCAAGGAGCAAGTGTCTTTTAATTTCATGGCTGCAGTCACTATTTGTGGTGATTTTGGAGCCCCTCAAAATAAAGTCTGTCACTGTTTCCATTGTTCCTCCATCTATTTGCCATGAAGTCATAGGACTGGATGTCATGGTCTTAGCTTTCTGAATGTCAAGTTTTAAGCTAACTTTTTCACTCTCCTCTTTCACTTTCATCAAGAGGCTCTTTAGTTTTTCTTCACTTTGTGCAATAAGGGTGCTGTCATCTGCATATCTGAGGTTATTGATATTTCTCCCAGCAATCTTGGTTCCAGCTTGTGCTTCATTCAGTCAGGTATTTCACATGATGTATTCTGCATATAAGTTAAATAAACAGGTTGACAATATACAGCCTTAAAGTACTCCTTTCCTGATTTAGAACCAGTCAGTTGTTCCATGTCCAGTTCTAACCATAGCTTCTTGACCTGCATACAAATTTCTCAGAAGGCAGGTCAGGTGGTCTGATAGCCCCATCTCTTTCAGAATTTTCCACAGTTTGTTGTGATCTGCACTGTCAAAGGCTTTGGCATAGTCAATAAAGCAGAAATACATGTTTTTCTGGAACTCTCTTCTTTTTTGATGATCCAACGGATGATGGCAATTTGATCTCAGGATGAACCCTACAATACAGATTGTAACCGCCCATGGGTCACTGAGAAACCTATTTAGCATCTGGAAAGAGAATCTTATAGTTTAAGTGGTGATATCAATCAATGACTTAGTCATCTACAAAGCAGGCATCAGAACTGATTATCTGATCTTTGTCATATGATCATATGGGTGAGCTAATTAAAATATTGATTATTTGGCTATTATTGACCTGGAAAGTATGTTGGGGATAGAATGAAGGGATATAGGTGGTTTGGATTAAGTTTAGGAGAAATGTATGTTGTCATCACGGCATCTGTGAAGACTCATTGTGTTAATGAAACAAGGGAGACTGTTTTTAATCAGATAGAGCTGGTTTTAAAGTCTTCATCTTCCTCTTATAAGTTATGTAACTTTGTATAGGACTTTTATTCTTTCTGTGAGTCTCTTTATATAAAAATTTCTAACATCAATCATGATAAAAATAATGAAGATAACAAAAATAATACCTGCCTTATTACACTGTGATGGGGATTAACAAAATGTATTGGAAATAAGCTCTGCAATTGTTTCTGCCTTGAATGGCCATTAATTTTTTCTTCTTTACTCATATTTGGGACTGAAGGCAAATAAGAGGCTCAAGTAAACCTTTGGAACCTATTTAGGCTATTCAGGCTAACAAGCATATGGGAAAAATACCCATGGAGTGATATTTGGCCAGTACATGTTAGCCTGTATTCAACTTGCCAGAAAACAGAAAGTGAACATAAAGCCAACTTCTTTGTGACTTTCTAGAATAAAGCCTTCAAGGATATTTTCTAAGATATCTAAAAGACTATCTAAAATGCATATTTAGCCTTTTACAGTTGTACTATAAAATTACTGTAGAATGACAAATGTATATGCAAAATATATGAGTGTCTTAGAACTTCATAGACTCAGAGCCCTTCCAGCTCTCTGAGATAGTTTGGAAAGGCACAATGAGATTTCAGTTATATTTTGAGAGTGGTTAAATTTAGACAAGAAGCCTAGAATAAAGACATTTTAAGGAGTCCTGGATAATTCTAGTCCTAAACATGCAAATATTTAAGATCTATTCCAGGGATCACACAAGTTATTTGGAGAGAAGGTTCTGGAGTATTCCCATGAGAGAAAATGGAAAGATTATTTGGAAGTGGCTTTAGAAGTTTCAGATGCTCAATAAGCCCTGTATCTTCAAACTGTTGATGGTGATGAAAATGGAGCATTCAGAAAACTCAGCAGAGATGTACTGAATGATAGGAAGGCAGAGAAGCTAGAGATATGAGCTAAAGTACAATCTATTATGCATTATGAATAGCACATATTATTTTCTTTAAAACACAATACAAAATCAAAAAGTAGTAAGGAACAGACAACAAAATAAAATTGACAAAATGTTGATACTTAAACCAATACAGTATTGTAAAGTAAAATAAAGTAAAATTTAAAAAAAGCAAAAAAAAAAAAAAGAAAGTTAGGTGATAGCTACTTGGGAAATTCCTCATAATAAAGGATTATAAATAAATATATAATATTAGTATTTCTTAAACGTGTGTATTGCCACTTTTAATAGATGAAGAAAGCAGTTGATAATCTGTCCAGAAATATGCATTCACCCCAAAATATTTATACACATACATTTGCAGAAGTTCATAGTTCTCCTTTAACCTCTCTGTGAAGTCCATCCATGTGCCTCCTGAGTTCAACAGATTTCTTGTGTATATACAGGAAATATCTCCAAGTCAAGACTGTTAGAGACTTTAGACTGGGACTTTGGATCTTCAAGTGCAGTTCATGGCTCTCATTCCTCAAACCTTGGCTTTAACTCAGTTCTGTTTTACTTTTCATTCTTTCCAAGCCCCATCTGTTCTTTGTCACACAGAACTTTTCAAGGGTGACAGCTTTTCTCTCATCCACATGCTGTTTAAAGAAAGACAGGGAGCCAAGACCAATTCAAAGAAAGAAGTGGTTTATGATACCATACCACAAGGTCACAGAAATGTTTAGATAACAGAGGCATTTTCTTAACTCTGGTGAAAGGAATTCAGTAGATCTCTCAACAGCTAATTGGTATTATACATATCCAAACTGATTACTATTCCATCAAATGGAAGGTATGTTGGTAAAATCTAGGAAAGGAGGCAAAACACCCTATCAGTTAATAACTCATATTTTGGAGCAACAAGAACCAAAACTCAGTTACATACATTTCTTATCTTTGAAAAGATAAAATTACTTATTTTCATTAATCACTTATTACATGAAAATTACTTATTTCCATGAGCTTTCTTTTTTTTTTCATCTGTAAACTATGTGATATATAACTCTCAAAAAGATTAAAGTGCGAAAGTATTGATAATACTTCCAATTAATAGTGACAATGAGCTGGTAATTTCCAACCAGGGTTTAACCAAGTTTTTATGTAGTACTCAAGATTGTATTATTTTATCTGAACAAAGCCCTGAAGCATATGATATCAGGCATTTCCAATGTGTTTCTGTAACATCATCTCCTTTTCAGAACTCCTTAGGATCACTCCTTTCTGTACTTTTTTTTTTTTTTCCCCCTACCTTTCTAAATACATATCCTGATTATCATCCTGGATCTTTCCAATCCTCTTACTCTGTAAATGAATCCTCAGGATTCCATGCAATGTTATGGTTTTAATTACTACCCATACAAAGATGATTCCCAATTGGGGAAAAAAAAAAAAAAACTTTAACCCTTTATTATCCTCAAGCTCTAGATTTGGAGATGAAAATGTTGAAAAGTCAGCATTTCTAGAACTGAGCTTCTATTCCTTATCTACTCCCATCCCTATAACTATTATTGCTCTTCAATTTTCCATCTCACTTAAGGTTGCTGCTGCTGCTGCTGCTGCTAAGTCGCTTCAGTCGTGTCCAACTCTGCGACTGCATAGACAGCAGCCCAACAGGCTTCCCCGTCCCTGAGATTCTCTAGGCAAGAACACTGGAGTGGGTTGCCATTTCCTTCTCCAATGCGTGAAAGTGAAAAGTGAAAATGAAGTGCTCAGTCATGTCTGACTCCCAGCGACCCCATGGACTGCAGCCCACCAGGCTCCTCAGTTAAGGTTACTGAACCAGGCTCCTCAGTTAAGGTTATTGCTAACCAATTTTGGAGAAGGCGATGGCACCCCACTCCAGTACTCTTGCCTGGAAAATCCCATGGACGGAGGAGCCTGGTGGGCTGCAGTCCACAGGGTCGCGAAGAATCAGACACGACTGAGCAACTTCACTTTCACTTTTCACTTTCATGCATTGGTGAAGGAAATGGCAACCCACTCCAGTGTTATTGCCTGGAGAATCCCAGGGGCGGGGGAACCTGCCTGATGGGCTGCCGTCTACGGGGTCGCACAGAGTCAGACACGACTGATGCGACTTCGCAGCAACAGCAGTAGCAGCAGCAGCTAACCAATTTAGAGATCCTATAAATCCTCCTCCCTCACCATCCCAATTCAAACAACTCTTGAATCTTAATTTTTTGTGCTTTCTTCCCTTGTTTACTTCCCTGTTGCTACTTCCTCAATTCAGAAGTCATTGTCTTCCCACTAGATTTCAGAAATAACCTGCTGGCTGGCTTCCCAAACTCTTGTTTTCCCTTTTCCAGTTAAACATAGCTCCTCAAGAACAGTCAAAAAATATATACTAGCTATGGCAAGCTGTATTATTTTTCCAGTTGGTGGAATTATTTATAATTATAGGAAAAAAAAACCAGGTAATTGAAACTAGAATCATCACAAAAAGCCAGGAGTATATTGTTGCCTATGTTTTTATGTAGAAAAATTTTCTTGGTTTATCTACTAAAACCATTTTACATTTTATTTGTCCTTTTTAATATAATGCAGTCCAACTTTACAGGATTAAACAGGTTTTTAAACAGAAGATAATGGCTTTGTGTTTTGAAGTTTAGAAACCAGTGTCATTGATGAAAATAAGAACATGTGATAACTGATTTGTCTTGAGCTCTTGGGCCTAGAGGAATTTATAATCAGAAAGATACCTTTTAAATAATGAATGGCTTTAAGCCAGCCCTTCATATAAAATTACTTTTAGTGTTCTTTTCTAAGAGTCAAAAATAGGTTTGACTGAATGTTAAGAAGCCAGAGAATGTCTGCCCAGTGCAAAGTCCAAATAGTTTATAGGTTTTTCTGAGAAAGTTTATCACAACTATTGTTTAGCCATTGTATTGTTGCTTAGTTGCTCAGTTGTGTCCAACTGTTTGCACCCTGCAGACTGTAGCTCGCCAGGTTCCTCTGTCTGTGTGATTTCCTAGGCAGGGATACTGGGTTGAGTGGGTTGTCATTTCCTTCTTCAGGGTACCTCCCCAAGCCAGGGATCAAACCCATGTCTACTGCTTGTCAGGTGGATTCTTTACTGATGAACCGCTAAGGAAGCCCTCCACAACTACAGCATCCATGAAAGCAAACAAATAGTCTATCCTCACTATTGAAATAATTTTGAAATGAAGTATTTTGGAATTGTATGCTGCTTCCTCAGACCTGCCCTCAACAATTTAGTTAGGGAATGTGATAATAAGAAATAGTATCAGAAAAATTTGGAATTGAGAGAGACTTTCCGTTATTTATTTTTTTAATTAATTTTTATTTTTTAGTTTGTTTTGCTTTGCATTACTGTATTCATTTTGCTATACATGTACCAAAATAAACTTAGAGGGGAAAAAATGTTCAATAATAAGAAATAAGAGAGGACATAGCTAGAAGAAAAGAAACCAGAGAGACATTAATATTTTGGGGAATTCAACATTCCCAATGCTCTGCTCTATATTTAAGTGAGATAAATGTTTTCAGAAGGGGGAAAAAAAGGACATTCTGGACTTTATAAAGGCTAAATAGAGCTATTTAAGGAACCATTTCATCAACAGGTTAGTTCCCAACCAATCTGGTTCTTCTGAGACAAGCTGCTGGTCAAAACATTTCATCAGCAGCTAATCAAGAGAGCTAATGGTCTATGTATTTAGGCACTTCATGACCTGGAGTAGTTTAAATTAATCTTATGTAACTGGCAGCTGTCAGCTTTCATCTAGCTTGTGAGTTAAGAACAAAAATAAGAAACCAAAAGTTAAAAAAGCTTAACTTGCAATAGTATGCCAGTTTGCTTTCTAGGGTATTTTAAATACTAGCTTTTTAAGAATTTGGAAGAGGACATTCAACTGAATCATTCTTCAGTTCAACTTTTCCAACAATTTTAATGGATTATTTCTATAGCATTGTGTTCTAAGGTATAATAATCGAATACATATTTTAAATGAACACAAAAGTTGACACACATATTTATTAGAGTCAAGGTCAAGTTTAAGAAACATTATAGCTAAAGAGACTGTTGGGTAAATTAGACAACCAAGGCCATTTCCTAAAGGACACATCCAGAATAGGAAGTTGCAAAGTGAGTTTAGTTCTTTTCTCTGTTACTGTGAGCTTCATTAAGCCATTTAAACTCTATTTTCTTATTAAATTTGTTGAACGAAATAAGCTGTAAAGTCCATTCAAGCTTGATGATTCTTCAATCAACTATTAAATAGACCCTAATTATGAGTATGCAAATGATTTACATTTCAAGAAATTTGCAACCCTGGTGGCTCAGAGGTTAAAGCATCTGCCTCCAATGCGGGAGATCCGGGTTCGATCCCTGGGTCAGGAAGATCCCCTGGAGAAGGAAATGGCAACCCACTCCAGTATTCTTGCTTGGAGAATCTCATGGACTGAGGAGCCTGGTGGGCTGCAGTCCATGGGGTCACAAAGAGTCGGACACGACTGAGTGACTTTACTTACTTACTTACCTACCCAAGGGTCAGAACCCAATTTACATTTGTCAGATATACTTCTGTCTGAGGCAGACCATTTCATATATGTTGGCATTTTCCTGGTTTTCCATTAGGAAAATACAGAATATGGTTAGCCTAAAATTAAAACTTAGCTCTAGAACAAAGCTTTTCACAAAAGATACAATAGGCATTAATATATGCTATTGAATTAATAAGATATACATAAAGTAACAACTGTTTTGAATCATTAATATTATTAGTTTAATCTTCCAACATGTATTATCATTTAAGGTATTCCTAAACTGTATTGGTTAGCAAAATCAGTCCCTTTGTTTATCAAGTCTTAACTCTAAGTTGTCTTCATTCATGTGGGTGAGGAGAAAGGTACTTTTTACCTCCCATAATTCCCCTCAAAAAGAGCTGGGTCCAAAAAGGGAAGTGTCCATACAGCGACATTTTGATGCTGAAGCTGAAGCTCCAATACTTTGGCACCTGATGCAAAGAGCTGACTCATTGGAAAAGACCCTGATGCTGGAGAAGATTGAAAGCAAAAGGAGAAGTGGGCAGCAGAGGATTAGATGGTAAGATAGCATCAGTGACTCAATGGACATGAATCTGAGCAAACTCCAGGAGACAGTGGAGGACAGAAGAGCCTGGCGTGTGCAATTCATGGGGTCAAGAGAGTCAGACATGATTTAAGCAACTGAACAACACCAACAAAAACTTCCCTTCAAGCTTGATGTGACTTTTCGGTCATCAGTTTACAACATGCATGATGAAAATGCATTAGGTGGAACCTAGCAGACTTTATTATTCACAGAAGTAGAAGATGATGCTATTTTATTTAGAGTCTTAATAGTCTTTTTTCTTTTTAAAAAAAATGTGTTTTATTGAAGATTAGTTGATTTACAATGCTGTGTTAGTTTCTGTTGTACAACAAAGTGACTCAGTTATACATATATATGTATATATATATACATATATATATATGTATATTCTTATACATATTCTTTTCCACTATGATTTATTATCGGATAGTGAATATAGTTCCTTGTGCTATACAGTAGGACCTTGTTGTTCATCTGTTCTATATTTAGCAGTTTGCATCTGCTAATCCCAAACTCCCAGACAATCCCCCTTTATATGTCTATACCATGACAGTATATAGTAATCATTATGTTCAACTGACATAGTATAATCTTGAAACTATTTTGTTTTTGTTTCTTACCATCCTTTTTGTATTCATAATCCTAGTTCTTCTCTTTGCCATACAGTAGAAATGAACACAACATTGTAAGACAAATATATTTCAACAAAAACTAATTTTAAAAAAAAAATTCTAATTCTTCTCTTGTCCTTGGATGGAAACTTGCAGAGGTTCTTGAACTTTACTCATTGCTTTCAGCTGCAAAATAAAACTTTACTTCATGAATGAAATATCCCATCCATTATCAGAAAAAAATTTGCAAACTTGATTTGGTTTGAAAGCGTCTCCCGTGCCCCCAGCTCAGGCTCCACACATGGAAAAGATTGCCATGAAGGGAAGAACAGGTGGGCTCCTTCCACCTCTCCACTACCTCCAGAGCTTCCCTGCCTTCAGGTGGTTCTTGCAGGGCTGAGCCCTGGGGTTGGGACATAGGAGAAGCAGTGAAGAAAGGATGGCAGGAAACCCTCAAATCATCAAAAACTCTCCTGAGCTTGTGTTAGTGTTCTAGGGGCATGGCAGGGGTTACATTCATTTGCCCTGGGATTTGTGACTTCTTTGGAGACCTTTGTGTGTCTCCCCCATACCCCACTTTCACTCATCTAAGGAAGTTTCGAGTCTCGTTCCCTTGAGTATGGTAAATGTCCTAGAAATACCATGACACTTCAGTGTCCTTCTGCCAGGTGGTCCTCTTGCATTCAAGAGTTTACCTAAGGGAAGTTTTCTTTTCTAGATCCTTCACTTAACAGCCTCTGGGGATACAATTGGTTCACAAACAGCTACTATCTCTCTGCCAATCCTTTTCACCTTTGGGATGACATGGTCATCTTCTGCAGTTTCCTTGGGTTCAATTGGTGGGGGTGGGGTGGAGTTTCTGAAGATGCAGGAGCCATTTTGGTGATTTCTTATGGGGGAAGGAAATGGTGGGATGAACCGAGAGAGTAACATTGACGTATACACACTAACACGTATCAAATAGATAGCTAGTGGGAAGCCGCTGTATAACACAGAGGCCCAGCTCTGTTCTCTGTGATGACTAGAGGAGTGGGATGGCGGGGGTAGGTGGCAGGGAGGCTCAAGAGGGAGCTTATGGATAATGTATACATATAGTTGCTATGCTTTGCTGTACAGCACAAATTAACGCAGCATTGTAAAGCAATTATACACCTTTTTTTTTTTTTTTTTCTTTTTAAGCCTTGTTCCAGACATGGGATAAGAAACAGATGAAAGATTTTTTTCCCTTCCCTTTGGGAGAGTTTCAAAACCTATTTCTCTTCTAAGAAAATGTCCTCAAGAGTACTCTCAATTACCTAAAAACAAATACTTTTCTCCCTCCATGTACAAGAGGAGTTTCAGAATAGTCCAACATATTCTAACCACTATTTTAAAAAGAAATTTCCCAAAATGTGTTAGCACTGTCTTTAAACTGTGGTTCATCTGAGACTTTGAATTCAGCACCCCCTTCCAGAAATAACACTAGGAAATTTTCCTCTTTACCTGCCCTCATTTACCTAGAGGTGACTAGTGTCTGAGAATTGATGCAAACAACTCTTTGAAACATTATTATGTCTGCCAATATTTGATTATAACATTGTATATGGTTTATACTTATGTCAAAAGAAAATAAGTGGGAAGTAACATGATATATCTATAGATTACCTTTGGAATTTCAAATTGAAAGATTCTACATTAGACTTCTCACAGATTATATTTAAGAACTGTTAAAATGTTCTTATCACCCCAGTGTGAGGAGAGAGACTTATTATTACTTTTTGCATTTAGCAAAATAAGGATCAAAATTGCTGCTACTTATTTAAATATACTTTAAGGAGTTCAAGACTAGAAAGTACATTCTGGGGAATTTTGAAGTGGCATTGGTCACTGTGGTAGTCACTAGACACAGGTAGCCATATAAATGTAAATTTAAATTAATTAGCTTATATTAAATTAAAAATTCTAGTTCTTAGGTACACTAGCCATGTTTCAAGTATGCGAGAGTTATAACTGGCTAGAGCCTACCATGTTAAACAATGCAAATATTTTTAAAAAAATCACACTGTCGTAGACATTTCAATTGAATAGCAGGGCTCTGAATATGAATACCACAGTTAAACCCATACACATGGAATCAAATACTCTTCTTGTCAGGGGAGGTAGAGGAACGTTCTAGAGTTATTCAGGATGGCCTTCTAAGGTAGGATTGAGAATTTGTACCATACAAATGATGAAATGTCTTTCTTGGGACAGCTAAGCTGGTTTTGGTGATATGATTGAGGAAGCTTCCATGTTGGGCAGGGCATTAAGAATTGATTCTTCTCAATTATGAGGTTATAGCTGTGGGGAAATTGCCTTGTATTACTAGATGTAGACTTCATTACTCGGAAGAGCTGAAAGAGGATCTTAAAAGAGGCCAAGTCCCAGGATTTGACATTGTGCAAATTGAACTCACTGCTGAATGTTAACATTTTTGAGAGAAACTCACTTGGCTTACAGGTGTGAGATATTTCCATTTTCTCTTCCTGTGTCTTTAAAATAATTATAATTTAGACCCACAGTCACTTATTGGGATAATATCTTCATTCCTGTGTGTAAGAAAGATATCACTGGAACTTTACTAGGAAAATCATAATGCACCTTCTCTTTAAACAATTTATTTATTCTTCTTTGCTTTTTAAAACTGATTTATTTTATTTCAAAAGACCAGGAAAGGATGAGATAAAACCTGGGGACAATGAAAAAAAAATATCCTGTTTGTTTTCTGTACAAAACAAAAGGTTAAGGCTATTTTTTTTTTTTTTTCAAAATAAAGCAAATAATTCTTTGGTCATCTATAATAGGACAGAGCTATTTTGAACAGTTTGATGTCATATCTACATCCCTCAAGGAAACAAAGGGGAAAGTCAGAGGAAAGGGAAAAGGCAGCTTTGATAAGTTCTGCCAGCCACTGGGCCCTGAGAGTGAAGCATCCTGTTTTTATCATGTGGCCGAAAACAGTGGAAAAAAATTTACTGCGATCAATGGTACCGTTCTTTTGTTATTTCACAGTTACCTGCCATAATTCCCTAAATAATCACACCAAATGAAGGCCTTTTTAGTGACAGCTGTGAAACAATGGACCAGTCTGTATAAAGGTCACTGGAAAATTACAGTCTGAGATGGAGAAAGAATGGTGACAAACCAGAGACACTTGGTGATATGAATAGCATTCTGAGTCCTGATCGTCTGTTGCCACTGGGTTTTATGACAGTCCTATCCATGCCATCAATTGATACTCTCAATTACAGTAAAAGTCAGTGGGATACACTATAGAGAAAAAGTAATAGAAAATATAATCCTCATAAAAATAAAGTATTCCTTTCAAACAAAAAAGGGCTCTAAATAGACTTCTTGCGGTTCCTAGGATTGCTCTATCTATTAATCAGTCAATCATTTTAAGGGACTTCAAGCAAAATGACCTCAGAGATTGCTACCACTTGGAATTCATATCGTTTCAGTCGTCTTATCTCTGGGTATCCAGGTGCAATCCTATAGCATCTATCAGCACAGCATTTATAGGCTGTCACTGCAGCACAAGTACACTCCCAGAAATTACAGAAGAAACAGTTCTTCACGCATCTGTTTATCAGACTGGCTTTCTAGGGCATCCTTCATGGTGGGGCAGAAAGAGGAGAGAACAGCCTCTCTGCATTTTAGTATATTTAGGAATAATTTTGGAGCAAAGTTCTAAGGTTTTTTCTTCGTGGATCCAGTTCTTTAATTAACAGAAGATCATTAAACTTGAAATTATCTGGTAACTGACTTTCATCTTTACTGTCTTTGTCAGGACTTGTAAGAAATATTTAAAAATCTAACCAGTTACCTGTGGGTTTGTTTTACTTGCTGCCAAACATCTGGGTAATTTAAACATAGCCAGATAAAATGATATTTTTCAATGGTTTTATATGAGTTGTATAGACACAGCCTCAGATTGCAGGCGAGATGAACTGGTATAATCCCAAAGAGCTATTTATACAATTAAGCCTCTATTAAGAAAGAATGTGATTTCAACCTCTGTCCTTTGGAAAACATGATTTATATGAAATTGATTTACTATTTTAGAATTTCTAAATATTGTTTTCTTCTAGTATGGCTTCCAGCCTCCCAGTGAATTGAAAATATTCGAGTACTTGGAATCCCAATGGATTGCCACTGGGAATGAACAGAAGGTCTCTCTCCCTCCCCCTCCCCCCTCCTTTTCCTGTTTTCAAGTTCCAGAGCCAGATATATGGCTGTGAGACAACACAGAAGCAGTGTCAAGAAAACCATTTTGCTCAAGGGACCTGGCAGTTGAACTCTCCCCAAAAGCTTTTAAAAAGAAAAAATACATATATATTAAATGCCAATTTAAAACAAATTCAAGATTTGTGGAGCCCTTGTTCACCTCGTGATGTTGCTGGAGATATGAATATACACCAAATGAGCTAACAGATTATGAAATGTCAATGCTTAAAATCTCTTGAGTTTTCTAACAAGAGATCTGGGAAGTTTAAAAGCCTATCAGGTTTCCCAGAGATTATTAACTCTGGCTTGCATTTCAAAGTATATCAAGTGCCGTCTGCTTTATACCAAACAGAAGGGAATGTACTACCAGACGGAGCAGACAGAACTAATAAGAGCTGTAATAAATCAAATTAAGAAATATTTATTGAACATCTCTGCATCTCCAGCATTGAGATGTTAGGTGTGTGCTAAATATAAAATATAAATGAAAAGGTCTGTGGTCTCAAAAAGCTTAAATGAATTTGGAGAGATAAGATAATTGCACAGAAAATAAATAATAAAGCAGAATTTGAAAAGCAATTCCAAAGGAATAACTGAAGAAATACCATAAATAATAAAAATGAGCCAAACCAAGAACATAGAAAATGTTATCATTTGAATTAAGCTTAACAGGCAACTTCATGAAAATTTTTCTGTGGAGAATAATGTTGCCCTTCAAGGTATATATATTTATACTTCTTCAGAGACCCACTCTTTGGCTGAATCCCAGGGTTGTTCTGTTTGCAAGGGGGTTGGATAGCCAAAATGGCTATAGCCAATAGACTCACAGAATGACGTTAAAGTTAAATCATCAAATGAAAAACATTTCGCAGTCAAGTCACTGAATTGCACTGTAGGGAAATATGGATCATTATTCTTGAAAATATCATGACAATAATTACAGCTTTTATTTAAATTGCTAGACTTATGTGAATGATCTACCAGAAATGCACATCCTTCAAAAGTCTCTGAAAGGCCAAGCTTTATAGCAATTTCATCTTATTTCTTCTTTCTGGTGTGAGTGTGCATGCTAAGTCACTTAAGTTGTGTCCAACTCTTTGTGAACCAATGGACTGTAGCCTTCAAGCTTCTCTGTCCATGGGATTCTCCAGGCAAGAAACCAGAGTGGACTCCATGTCCTCCTCCAGGGGATCTTCCTGACCCAGAGATTACACACAAGTCTCCTGCATTCACAGGCAGCTTCTTCACCATTAGTGCCACCTGGTTATGCTTATTAAGAAAACCCGAAATTATTTTAACTGAGGTAAATTAAGCATGTTCCCATTTGACCTGAAAGCACCTAAACACCCTCTGATGTAAATGAACTAGTTCCTATTGACATTCAGACAGTGTTACCACATCATCTGAGTTTTGACAAAGACTTGAAACAAAGAATAATAAATAGCCATGAGACCCAGTATAAAGTAAATAAACAAAGGAAATGTTTTTAAATGAAGAATTTACAAACCCAGAATAAATTAACTAACACAGAGAAAGAAAGAGAGGTAAGGAAAAGGCCAAATCCCTTATCTTGAAGAAAGAGAAACCAAAAATTATTTTTAATAGATTTTGGTCCTTTAACATGGTTCAAAGAATGGTGTTAAGATATTCAGCTAATCTCAAATAGAACTAAAAATAGAATGCTTACCTTGAAAGTCCCTGCTGAAAACAAAGCTGAAAAAGCCCCTACAGCAAAATAGAAGAAACTGAGAAAGCAAAGAAACTGGAATTAAATCATATACTGAGAAGAAAAAGTTTTAAACCAAGCACAGTACATCAGCAAGGTGGCAGGAGATGGTAAAAGTGGGTGAGTCAATAAAAGTGCTGTTTAAAATGTATGAACAGGAGACTTCCCCCATGGTCCAGTGGTTAAGATTTTCCCTTCCAATGCAGGAGGTGTGGGTTCGATCCCTAGTCAGAAAACTATGATCCCACATGCCTTGGGATCAAAAAAAAAAAAAAAAAAAAACATGAAACAGAAGCAGTTATTAAACAAATTCAATAAAGACTTTAAAAAAGGTTCACATTAAAGAAAACTCTTTAAAAAAAACATACGGACAGATTTAGGGACATCAGCAAGATAAAATTAGGTCCTGGAGCTAGCAACATCGGGGATCTTTTCCACTCATAGGCCTAAGAGGAATGGGAGGAAACAGTTAATCAAAATGAAAGCAATCAGGTCTGCACAGAGAGACTTTATCAGGCTGTGGCCCTTGCTAGAGAGACAGCAATCACTGAGACCCAGCAGGAATGAACTAGTATAATAGCTCCTCTACTTCACTCTTTTCCTGTCTGTCAACCTCTGTCAGAGTTTTCCACCAGTGGACTCAACAGGCAGCTAGCGGGCAAGGAGTCCTTGATGTCATCCATATAATTCAGCCTCCTGGAGCATAGAGCAGTAGAAATCATAGAGAGTTGATCTTGAGAAGCAAAATCCTCCAACATATCCAATGATACAATGATTACAGAAATAAGCATAACATGATACAAGGTGTTTTAGAAAACAAAGTAAAAAAGTGAAAGTGTGAGTCACTCTGTCATATCCAACTTGTTGCAAACCAATGGACTGCAGCCCTCTAGGCTCCTCTGTCCATGGAACTCTCCAGGCAAGAATACTGGAGTGGGTAGCCATTCCCTTCTCCAGAGGTTCTTCCCAAGCCAGGGGTCAAACTGGGCCTCCTGCATTGCAGGCAGGTTCTTTATCATCTGAACCACCAGGGAAGCCCAGAAAAGACAATGATTTACATACAATTGAATGTTAAAAAATTGCTTCATTGAGATGTATTTCACACATTATAAAATTCACTTTTTAAAAGTACACTATTAGTATCAGTGCTTAAGACATCGCCTTTCAATTCCGAGAGTGTAGGTTCAATTCCAGGAGTGTAGGTTCAATCCCTGGTCAGGAAGCTAAGATATCACATGCCTCACAGCCAAAAAACAAAAACAAAAAACAGAAACTATATCATAACAAATTCAATAAAGACTTTAAAAATGGTTCACATTTAAAAAAGGACACAATTTGGTTATTATAATACATTCAGAGTTATATAACACCACTCTATGTATAATTTTTAAATATTTTCCTCACCTGCAAATGAAATTCCATGCTTAATAGCAGTTACTTTTTCATTTCCCTCTCCTCCCAATCCCTGGCAAACACAACATATTAATATTTTCTTTCGCTATGGACATGTTCTGGAGATATTCTATACATGAAATCCTACAATACATGGTCTTTGGTCTGACTTAATGTAACAGGAAAGATCAAGAAGAGATGGAAAGAATACATAGAAGAACTGTACAAAAAAAGATCCAATGACTGGGGTAATCACGATGGTATTGTCTTTCACTCAGAGTCAGACATTCTGGAATGTGAAGTGAAGTGGGCCTTAGGAAGTGCTGCTTCCAATAAAACTAGCGGAAGTGATGAAATTCCAGCAGAGCTATTTAAAATCCTAAAAGATGATGCTATAAAAGTGCTGCAATAAATATGTCAGCAAATTTGGAAAACCCTGCAGTGGCCACAGGACTGAAAAATGTCTTTCCTTATCCCAGTTCCCAAGAAGGACAGTATTAAAGAATGTTCAAGCAACTGAACAATTGCACTCATCTCCCATGCTAGTAAGGTTATGCTCAAAATCCTCCAGGCTAGGCTTCAGCATTATGTGAGCCAAGAGCTTCCAGATGTTGAAGCAGGATCTATAAATGCTGAAGAACCAGAGATCAAATTATCAACATTCATTGGACCATAGAGAAAGCAAGGGAATTCCAGAAAAAAAAATCTACCTCTGTGTCATTGACTGAGCATGACTGTGTCATTGCTCTTTTGACTATGTGGATCATAACAAACTATGGAAAACTCTTAAAGACATGGGAATATCAGACTATCTTACCTGTCTCCTGAGAAACCTGTATGTGGGTCAAAAAGCAACAGTTAGAACCCTGTATGGAACAACTGACTGATTCGGGATTGAGAAAGGAGTACAACAAGGCTGTTTATTGTCACCTTGTTTATTTAACTTATACGCAGAATGCATCATTCAAAATGCTGGGCTGGATGAGTTACAAGCTGGAATCAAGATTGCCAGGAGAAATATCAACAACCTCAGATATGTGATGATACCACTCTAATGGCAGAAAGTGAAGAGGAACTAAAGAGCCTTTTGATTAGGTTGAAGGAGGGAGTAAAAGGATCGCTTAAAACTCAATATTAAAAAAACTAAGACCATGACATCCAGCTCCATCACTTCATGGCAAATAGAAGGGGGAAATGTAGAAGCAGTGACAGATTTCCTCTTCTTGGGCTCTAAAATCACTGTGAATGGTGACTGCAGTCATGAAATTAGAAGATGATTGCTCCTTGGCAGGAAAGCTATGACAAGCCAAGATAGCATGTTTAAAAGCAGACATCACATTGTTGACAAAGTTCATCTAGTCAACACTATGGTCTTTCTCTTAGTCCTCTACTGATATGAGAGCTGGGCAATAAAGAAGGCAGAGAGCCAAAGAATTGATGCTTTCAAACTGTGACACTGAATACAATTTTTGAGAGTCCGTAGGAAAGCAAGGAGATCAAACCAGTCAGTCTTAAAGGAAATCAACCCTGAATATTCATTGGAAGGACTGATGCTGAAGCTGAAGCTCTAATACTTTGAACACCTGATGGGAACAGCTGAACTCAATGGAAAAGATCTTGATGCTGGGAAAGACTGAAGGTTGAAAGAGAAGAGGGTGACAGAGGATGAGATGGTTGGATGGCATCACTGATTCAACGGACATGAACTTGAGCAAACTCTAGGAGATGGTGAGGGACAGGAAAGCCTGGAGTGCTGCAGTCCACAGGGTTGGAAAAAGTTGAACATGGGTTGATATACTAATGGTCAAGACACACATTGAAAAATACACAATTGTAGTCATTAATGGAAATGAACAACAACAACATTCTGCTTACAAGATATATACATGAGGAAGAAGGAATCATTATCTCATTCTTTCCTATGGATGAATTACAATTCATGATATGAATATATCACATTTTGTTTTTCCATTCTTCATTTGATGAATATTTCATTGCTTCCTGTTTTGACTATTATGAAGAACAGGTTGCTATGGACTTGCATGTGCAAGTTTTCTTTTCATGGGGACATACATTTTCAATTCTCTTGTGTAACTCTTTGGAGTGAAATTTCTGGGTCATATGGTTTACATTTTGAGGAAGCACCAAAAAGCTTTCCAAACAGCTATGCCATTTACATTCCTACTAACAGTGCACATGGATTCCAGTTTGGCCACATTCTTGCCAATACTTATTATCTGTCTGTTTTTAAACTTTTGCCATCTTAGTGAGTATGAAGATGTATCTCATGTGGTTTTCATTTCCATTAATGACTACAATTGTGTATTTTTTAATGTGTGTCTTGACCATTAGTATATCAAAGACAAATTGGCACTTTCTCCAAGGGCATTTGCCATCTGTCTCTCTAGGGATTGAATTGTGGATTGCTGCAGATTTTGACCTTCAATATGCCCTAAAGGGAATTCAGGGAGAGTGAGGCACTTTCTGCTCCAAGAAAACTGGTGGAACAGGTCTTTAGATAGATATTTTCAGGAACTAATTTCATGATCTTCATCCTTGCATCTTCTCATATCTAGAAAAGCATTAAATCCCCTCATGGTGACATCAGCTCCCTGGGTTTAGCAGGAAACATTTTTTAAGATAAGTGCTTGATTGTATGAACTCCCCCTTCACCAAAATCACATATATTGATCTTCCCCCCACACCCCACCCCTGCCATTATGCCTTTGGAGCAGTTTCTCAGCGCTATCTGTGGTATTGTCCCCAAGACTACAATCCTCATTTTGCCCCAAATAAAACTTAACTCACAGCTTTCATGTTGTACATCTTTTTTTTTAGTCAACAAATATATATTTTTTTAATTTTTGGAAACCTCTTTGTTCAAGTCTTTTATCCCTTTTAAAATTGGGTTATTGCCTTTTTATTCTTGTACTTTTAGACTTCTTGTATTGTGGTTACAAGTCCCTGATTAGATATTTGATGTTCAAGTATTTCCTCCCATCCTATGAGCTTTCTTTCCTCCTTCTTGATGGTGTCCTTTAAAGCACAAAACATTTTAATTTAGATAAGGTCTAATTTTCCTAATTTTTTCTTTCTAATTTTGTTGTTTAGATGCCCTTGGACGTCTAATCCAAAGTCTTGAAAACTTACCTTGTATTTTCTTCTGAGAATTGTATCATTTTATCTCTTTAATTTCAGTAGATTGTCCAATTTGAGTTGTTATGTGTGTGATGTGAAGTAAAAGTCTTAATTTCATTCTTTGCATGTGAATATATAGGCATCCTAGTGCCATCTGTTGAAAGAATTTTTCTCCCTTGAATTGTTCTGGGACTCTTGTCAAAATGAATTAATGATAAATGTGTAACTTTATTTTTAGACGCTCAGTTCTATTCCTCTGATGAATTTATCTATCAATCAATTGATCAATCATTCTATCATGAATCTATCCTTTTGTCAGTACCACACTGGCTCAATTACTATAGCTAGTAAGTTTTGAAGGAGAAGGCAATGGCACCCCACTCCAGTACTCTTGCCTGGAAAATCCCATGGACAGAGGAGCCTGGTGGGCTGCAGTCCATGGAGTCGCTGAGGGTCGGACACAACTGAACGACTTCACTTTCATTTTTCACTTTCATGCATTGGAGAAAGAAATGGCAACCCACTCCAGTGTTCTTGCCTGGAGAATCCCAGGGACGAGGGTGCCTGGTGGGCTGCCATCTACGGGGTCACACAGAGTCGGACACGACTGAAGTGTCTTAGCAGAAGCAGCAGTAAGTTTTGAAATCAAAAGTGTGAATCCTCCTTTTCCTTTTTTAAATAGTTTAGTTGCTCTGGGTTTCTGAGTTTCCATATGAATTTTAAAATCACTTTGTCAATTTCTTAAATAAAAAGAAAAAATGGGATTTTACAAGGAATCGTATTGAACCAGTATATCAATTTGGAGAGTATTATCTTGGCAGTGTTGTCTTCCAATCTCTGAGCACTGGATATTGTTTCAGCGGTTTATGTTTTCTTTAATTGTTTTCAATGATGGTGGGAGAAGTGGATGATGGGGTTGAAAGGTATAAACTTCTAGTTTGTTGTTGTGTAGTTACTAAGTCATGTCTGACTGTTTTTGTGACCCCACAGACTGTAGCCCATCAGGCTCCTCTGTCCATGAGATTTTCCAGGCAGAATACTGGAATGGATAGTCATTTCCTTTTCCGGGGATCTTCCCGACCCAGGGATCCAACCTGAATCTCCCATATTGTGAGTGGATTCTTTACTACTGAGCCATCTGCAAAGTCAAACTTCCACTTGTGAAATAAATAAATCATGGAGAAGTAATGTATAATATGGTGACTATAGTTAATAAATACTGTATTGCATATTTGAAAGTTGCTGAGAGAGTAGATATTAAAAGTTCTGATCACAAGGAAAGAACTTATTTATAACAATGTAAAGTGTGATGAATATTAACTAGACATTATAGTGATGATTTCACAGTACATAATTATCAGTGGGACAATGCAGGGGTTGGGGTGCCAACCCCACACCATGTAAAATCCACATATAACTATACAGTTGGTTTTCTGAACCCACATTTCTGCATCCTTGGGTTCAAGCAGTCATGGATTGTGCACTACTGTGGTACCTATTTGTTAGAAAAAAAAAGTTTGGGTGGGATTGGCAAACTTCTTGAACCATGATAGCTTTCAAAAAGCAGAAATATAAACAAAACATAAATATGCACACACACACACACACACATATTAAGAAAAAAAAAAAACCATGAGGGGGAAAAAAAGACATAATGGGGTTTACACTGAGGTCAAAATTGCTGTACAAGTGAGAATGTGCTATTTGGAACTGTATCTTCCAGAGAAAGCAGATCTTATACGTTTATATATATGCTTGCCAGAGAGAAGTGATTTTTTAATACTCTTTCCTGCATTTGCTGCCTGGGAGTGTTTAACTCAAACTCTAAGGAGACCCTGTCTCTTAAGGAGTAGGAATCATTTCTGTAAGTGTACAGAAGATTGATGGTAGCCAAGCCTGGATTAATTCAGAGTTTCTAGTTCCATGAGTGAAACTAGATCCCTGGAGACTTGGAAATTGCTGTGGGATTTTCAAATAAACAGGATTTGAAACCACTGATACAGGCTAATTGCTAACAGAAACTTGAGAAGCTGGCAGAAAGAGCTATGCCAATGACGGTGAAAAATATTTGGTTTGAGCAAGATTTTTAATGGCAAAAAATAGAAAGTCTCAGAGACTAGGATGTTCTGCTGATTAACTTATTCTGCAGTCTGCCCTGAGGTCTTATCAGTGGATTAAGCCACCCTTATGTCCAATTCTCTGCTGGGCTTTCCTATGCTTTAGAGCAAATATAAGAACTGATGACTTGCTGAATTTAAAATGATTCTTCACTAAAGAAGAAAAACATTATTCATCTTTACATTAGAGGACAGTTTCTGGTGAAGTGATTTGGCTAGGACCAGTGAAGTAAAGCTTAGAGATTCCTACAGAGTTGGACACGATTCACGAAAGAGGGATCTTTGAGCCATGTTTGCTAAACACTCTTGAATTTCACAATAAAACCCAAGGGATCGTTTGAATATTCACTGTTAGTTGAATTCATCAAGGTTTAGAAGGAAAAAGCTGTTGTTTTAACTGCCCTCTGGAAGCTGGATTGAGCAATGCCATTTAGATTTGAGATGTTGGGGCAGCTTTGAAACTTAGAAGTTACTTGGGCATTCCTCTCTTAAATTTGGAGCCTCTCACTGGACCCTGCTGGTTGTGGAAAGTAGGTCAATTGCTCAATGTGGATTAGCGTATTCCTTAGAGCTAGGTGAGTGGCTTATGTGGTAAAGAATCTGCCTGCCAAACAGGAGACATGGGTTCGATCCCTGATCTGGAAAGATCCCCTGGAAAAGGAAACAGCAACTCACTCCAGTACGCTTGCCTGGGAAATCCCAAGGACAGAGGAGGCTGGTAGGTTATAGTCCATAGGATCACAAAAGGGTTGAACACAATTTAGCAACTGAACAACTACAGAGCTGGCCCAGGACACAAAGTGGGCGTATGTCTCTTCATCTGAACCTACTATGAGACATTGACTCATAACTATTTTATGCATAAGTAGTCATTCAGTCATATCTGACTCTTTGAGACATAGGTTACATGAACTGTAACCTACCATGCTCCTCTGTCCATGGGATTTTCCAGGCAAGAGTATGGAATGGGTTGCCATTTCCTTCTCCAGAGGATCTTCCTAACCCAGGGATTGAACCCGGGTCTCCTGTTTGGCAGGAGATGCTTATAGGCAGATACTTTACCATCTGAGCCACTAGCAAAGTTATCTATGTTTGGGAGTAAATGTAATCAAATAAGTGATGAATTTGTTGTAGAGAATGAGAAAGGAAGATGTTACATTTTTAATGTGAATGGGAATGGTTATGAGTGGTATGGCCATATTTCAAAACGGAGATTAAAAAAAAAAAAGAAAAGTGTTGACAAAGAATATTGTCAGCACAATTTTAAATTGACTGGACTTTAGCCATCATTTAACCCAACTTGCTGTCTTTATTGATTAAGAAATCTCTGAAGTCAGTAAATATCAAGTAATCCATAGACTTAGCAGAAGAGACAATCTTAGAACCCAGACTTACAAAAACTTAAGTCCCTAGGTAAAGTTTCTCAGAGATGAAATAACTAGGCTCTTGATGAGATGGTCCAAATGGTAAATTAAGATTGTAGAATAATTGTAAGACTAAGGGGAAAGATGACAGACTGGAGAGGCATTTGCCCAGTTTTCAGTGAGGATGAAGAGCTAACCTAGAACTTAAAAAGCAGAAGGCAGATGCTGATTAGATGGTTAAGTATGTGGTTATCTATGATGAAACTCAAGTTAAATGCTTTTATAATATGAAATAAGTTTGCTGTAGAAATGGCACTGGATAGTACACAGACCCATTCATATAGAATAGTGCTAGTCATCAACTCCTTGTTGTTGCTAGTCACTAAGTTGTGTCTGACTCTTTGCAACCCTGTGGACTGTAGCCTGCCAGGCTCTTCTGTCCATGGGATTTCCCAGGCAAGAATACTGGAGTGGGCTGCCATTTCCTTCCCCAGGAGATCTTCCCACCCAGGGATCGAATACTGCAGGTGGATTCTTTACCTCTGAGCCACTATAATCTACCTCTGACTGCGAGCATGTCCAAAGCTGATAGTCACTACTTCAGCCATACAAAGATAAGAATAGTGAATGAGAATTTGGACATAATGCAGAAAAAGAAAAGATTTGAGGGCAAATACTGAAACCAACACTCTTTACTGATGGAATTTTTTCCTATTACCTTGATAGATTACCTTCTCTATATGCACATTTTAATTTCTCTCCCATCTTCCTCCTGCTTGATCTGCTTTCCCAAAAGAATTTCTTTACTTTGATTTAAAATCTATTTGCTCAAGCCTCTCCTGAAGACCCCTAAGCCAATAAATATGGATTTGTTCTTTTTCCCCCCTTTCAATTGTGTGCCATGTGTGGCCACAGAACTGGAAAAGGTCAGTTTTCATTCCTATCCCAAAGAAAGGCAATGCCAAAGAATGCTCAAACTACCGCACAAGTGCACTCATCTCACATACTAGTAAAGTAATGCTCAAAATTCTCCAAGCCAGGTTTCAGCAATATGTGAACCATGAACTTCCAGATGTTCAAGCTGATTTTAGAAAAGGCAGAGGAACCAGAGATCAAATTGCCAGCATCCGCTGGATCATGGAAAAAGTAAGAGAGTTCCAGAAAAACATCTATTTCTGCTTTATTGACTGTGCCAAAGCCTTTGACTGTGTGGATCACAATCAACTGTGGAAAATTCTGAAAGAGATGGGAATACCAGACCACCTGACCTGCCTCTTGAGAAACATATATGCAGGTCAGAGAGCAACAGTTAGAACTGGACATGGAACAACAGACTGGTTCCAAATAGGTAAAGGAGTACGTCAGGTCTATATATTGTCACCCTGCTTATTTAACTTATATGCAGATTACATCATGAGAAATGCTGGACTGGAAGAAACACAAGCTGGAATCAAGATTGCTGAAAGAAATATCAATAACCTCAGATATGCAGATGACACCACTCCTACGGCAGAAAGTGAAGAGGAACTAAAAAGGCTCTTGATGAAAGTGAAAAAGGAGAGTGAAAAAGTTGGCTTAAAGTTCAACATTCAGAAAACTAAGATCATGGCAAATGGTCCCATCACTTCATTGGAAATAAATGGGAAACTGGGAACAGTGTCAGACTTTATTTTTTTGGGCTCCAAAATCAGTGCAGATAGTGACTGCAGCCATGAAATTAAAAGATGCTTACTCCTTGGAAGGAAATTTATGACCAATCTAGATAGCATATTCAAAAGCAGAGACATTACTTTGCCAACAAAGGTCCGTCTAGTCAAGACTATGGTTTCTCCAGTGGTCATGTATGGATGTGAGAGTTGGACTGTGAAGAAAGCTGAGCACCAAAGAATTGATGCTTTTGAACTGTGGTGTTGGAGAAGACTCCTCAGAGTCCCTTGGACTGCTAGAAGATCTAACCAGTCCATTCTAAAGGAGATCAGCCCTGGGTGTTCTTTGGAAGGAATGATGGTAAAGCTGAAACTCCAATACTTTGGCCACCTCATGCGAAGAGTTGACACACTGGAAAAGACTCTGATGCTGGGAGGGATTGGGGGCAGGAGGAGAAGGGGATGACAGAAGATGAGATGGCTGGATGGCATTACCGACTTAACGGATGTGAGTTTTAGTGAACTCTGGGAGTTGGTGATGGACAGGGAGGCCTGTCATGCTGCCATTCATGGGGTGGCAAAGAGTTGGATATGACTGACCGACTGAACTGAACTGAACTGAATCAATACAAATTCAGTATGCAAAGCATACAATACTTGTAGATCTGATGGTTTCTGGCAGTCAGTGGCTAAAACTTCACATTGTAATATGTTCGTGATTGACAGTATACAGAAGTTGTATTTACTTCAAGGAACATAAGACAGAAAAGCAAACAACTCTTCTAAGGTCAGTGTGCACAAAATCAAAAATAGATATAAAACCTTATGCTCCTGGTTTAATATTTTAGCACTATCTTTAATTTTATTTTTACACATCTGCAGCATTTGGTATGATTCAGATTACTTGAAAAGATGGTGCAAAAGTGACTCTCTCCTTTTAAGTTCTGCTGAATATGGCCCTAGATGGATAGCAGAAACTGTAAAATAAGATAAGGTGTTCTCTTAAAGAACAAAAACCAAAACACTGTACATGCTACCTGTGGAGAGATTTAATAAAAAATTAGTCCTAGAACTGAAAAATCAGTAGTGTCTATAACATCCTATGCTTTAATCCTGTTATCTTGAGCATTTTAATGTAATTTACAAAAAGCTGTTATTCCCAATAAAATTGTAGAAAATAATGGATTTATGTAGTACGAAATAACACATTGAAATAAAACTGTCACCATACTTTCATTTCTCTATGATGTGTTCTAGTTTTCACTCACATATGGAAATCAAGTACTGTGGCTTTACAAATGGAGTCAAAGAGCCTTTAATGGTGATTAATGCTAATTATAAATATATACATTTTGATGAAAGCAAAAGTCTATTTAATAAAAGGATTTAAGACGTTCAAAAAGGGTCTTGTACAAAGCTAAAACAAGCTTTCTTCAAAAAATTGAATCTGTTTGTTTTAAAAAAATGACATCATCCAAGATGTGTTTTTAATCAATTATCATTGTAGATAATTCTGAGGGCAACATGGTTGGAAAAACAATGGTGTGATTAACTAGGCGTTGACCTGGTGTCATGGCACTGGTCCAGGGAGAGCTTATTAGTTTGCACTAGCAGTAAATATGAAACCCAGGACATTGTAAATCACAACTGTAGGATTAATCTGAAAGTGAATCAGATACCCGGGTAAAACTCAGACATTCCCAGTTAGTTCAAAAATAGCTACAGGAGGTCAGTGGAGAGAAAATAACAGTTTTCATACACAGGCTTATTCTTAATTTTTTCCATTTTATCTATAATTTTCAAGTGAAAAAAATTGATCCTTATACTTAGTAATGTTTCTTAATAAAATAAATGAAAAACAGGGACATTTAGACTTTCTGGTGATGCTGGTCAGGGCAAAATCTTTTCTTGAGGGGTGGCGGTAGTCCTGTATTTTGTCTGTCAAAGTGTTTTGTCCAGTCACATGTTCAAAACTTGGCGAATCAGCACACCTTAAGACCATAATTTCAGCACCATAAACTCACTTTGTTTAGTTTGTCGTGTCATCACAGAAGTTTTCACTCTTAGAAAAACATTCTGACCCTTCTTCCTTGTGACAGCCAGTTAACTGACTGGGCCACATTAAACAGTGATAGAAAATTTATTGGAAGAGTGCTGAACCTTGTTTTCATCCATCCCTAATTTGCATACATATGCTTAATCAGGATGTTAAAAAAAGCCTTGAGTAATGATACTCTGAAACTTATATACCACTGAAACAATTTTATTGTTGCTGTTTTACCATAATGTCAAATAATTACCTTGCACATATTTTCCCTCTTCTCATTTCCCTCTGAAATTGTTTTAGTAAATATAATTTCTTTTTAAGAGCAAACTCAATAAACTCAGTTGTGTATGGTGCTGTGTGTGTGCTCAGTTGATCAATCATGTCCAACTCTTTGTAACCCCATCCATGGACGGTAGCCCACCAAGCGCCCCTGTCCGTGGGATTTTCCAAGCAAGGGGTTGCCATGTCCTGCCCCCAAGGATCTTCCTGACCCAGGGATTCAACCCATGTCTCTTGCATCTCCTTCATTGGCAGTGGATTCTTTACCACCGTGCCACCTAGGAAACCCTAACTGTGTATGGAAACACAGCCAAGTCACTGTACTAAATTAGTAATGTAAGCTAATCAGAAACAAACATGTGCTTCATACTCCTTTGGGGTTTCTACATGGGTATTCCTCCATTTATATATATTTATTTTTCAACCAGACATACTGGGTGTATGTAAAAAATATATTTCCCTACTGTTGTCTGCTTATAAGCCAGCTGCTGTTGTTGCTTTGATAGGTTCCATTAAGACCTACTTGTTCTTTCCCAGAGGCACTGAAAATGTTCACTGTGGTATGAGTCTAACTTATGGCCGCTTTCTGTCAGAGGATGAATCAGTGTAGAATGCCTAATTCCAGAAGGGTCTAGGACAGCAGAAGAGACAGCTTGTGTCTATCCTCTTAAAGCTCACTCCATTCCAGAAACGTACACACAAAAAATAGCCCTTTCAATCTAGACCAAAGACTTGTTAACACTTTGATCGTCTCAGATCTACTGTAGAAGCAAAGCATGAATAGAGTGGTAGACATAAAATTATATTGCACATGTGATTATTATCCCAGGATAATAATACACCCTTTTTTCAACCTGTTTAAGAGAGAGCTAAATTAACCTAGTAAATTAAAAGATGATATGAAAGGACCTTAAAAGAATCTATTTTTATGATTATAGAAAATAAAAAAGTATATAGGGGAGGTGAAATTTTTATGTCATTCAATTTTGTTAGCTTATAGCAAGCCAATTATATAAAATTAAATTTCAAGCCTGATTGATTTTTTAAATGTTCATTTTAAGTACTGCTTTTGGTGTTTATTATATTATACAGGAAATATCAAAAAATATCTGCTGCCTTCAGGAATTAAATGAAACCTATACTGTCAATACCCTAGATAGGGCTTTTGATAAAGTATTATGACATTTCTTTATTATGTAGCACCATAAAATGCTAAACATACACAGAACACAGCACTATAAGTTTCAAAAAGCACATGCTGGAAACTAGAGTGTTTGGCATTTATAGCTGGCTAGCATGGGAAGATAATGAGAAGTTTGATACCTTGGAAATCATAACTATGAAATATAATATAACAATAGTTTCCCATCAAGACTGATCATATATCATACAATATTGGAGGATAATTCAAGTCTGCAATACAATTTGCTTTACATTTCAAGTAGAGGGTGATGTGATCCATAATTTACCCAGGTAGTACACATGTGGGAAATAATGACAAATTTAGAGCAATGCATGAAAAAAAAAAAAAAAAAAAACAGGAAAAATGTGAAAGATTTGATGTCCTTTGGCTCCCAACTTTTTCCCCTTACTTTTCTTAACCTTCTCCTTCAGTGGAAAATCTTTGTGTTAATAAGGATTTGTGACAAAATATAAATATTTCTTTAAAAATATAAGGGGACATAAAACAATGACTGGGTAGTATTACCCAATTATTGTTGATTGATATAAAATAAGATAAATCATTTACATGATAGCCACTGTGGATATCTAGGTCTCCAGGAAAATCTCAATTTAAATAATTGTCTATTAAAATCAGTTTCCATGTTAAGATGTGCAATGACTCCCCTTATACAATTATTTATCAAAAAATTCATTTATGTCACATACAAATGGAGTTGAGGTGGCATAGGACCAGCATGTCTGGATTTTGAAAAGAGCTAAATGACTGATACTCCGCTTTGATTTTTCTTTTCAGCATTTAATGGACTATCATGAGACAGTAGGAAGACAGAAGGAATTGTTAGTGAGCAATGAAATAATTCTTTGTGTTCTAACAAAATAGTGGAATCCTATGGCTTTTACTTATTTTCTATATAGGCTTTGTAGACAGTTGTCACTCAAGTTCTCCATCTTGTACCTACTGCTAAATGAAAATATGTCAAGTAAAGAGAGGGTCAGTGGGAGTTCGTGGTGTGGATCTGAGTTTTAGCCCCATCTCTGCCCTTACTTCCTTTTTTAAAATATAATATGAAACTATTCCTCTGCTTTTGACTTTAGTCCTAAAATCTAAAGACACTGCATAAACAATGGAGCCATGTTTCTGTTTTTTTTTTTCCTACATAGACTAAAGTTTACATCACCATTACACCATCTCCCTGAAAACCAAGAAAAAAAAAATCAGTTTCAACCAATAGTCAAGAGACAGGTCTACCTTTTCATATCTGATGACAGTGGAATCATTTTAACACTTTAACTCTGTGTTTCAGTTTTATGATTCATTTGTACTTATATGCTGTGCTAAATCACTTCAGTCACGTCTAACTCCGTGACGCTATGGACCATGGCCCACCAGGCTCCTCTGACATGAGATTCTCCAGGAAAGAACACTGGTGTGAGTTGCCATGCCCTTCTTCAGGGGATCTACTCAGGAACCGAACCCATTTCTCTCATATCTCTTGCATTGGCAGGCGGGTTCTTTACAACTAGCACCACCTGGGGAGCCATATAGATATGGTGATAATGGCAGCAAAACATACTCTTTCCTTTCAATTATCAGGGTAACATGAGAAAAAACAAAAATGAGGTTAATATAAATGTTCTCAATCATTTTAGTTAGGTGTTAAAATGTTTACTTTTGCAAATTTTTTTTTTTTTTAAATTCTGGGGAAAGACGTTGTTTTAATTGACTCGGGTTCATAGATAACTTTCACAGATAGCACAGAAGGTAACATAAATGCCTGCATACAGTTCTCAAGTAAGAAAATGAACTTAAGATTAACACGGGGTAAGGGTAGTGGGGAGGGATAGATTGGGAGTTTAGGACTGACATACACACATTATTCTTTTTAAAATAGATACTACTATATAGCATAGGGAACTCTGCTCAACATTCTGTAATAACCGAAATGGGAGATGATTTTGAAAAAGAATAGTTACATGTATATGACTGAATCACTTTGCTGTACACCTGAAGCTAACACAACATTGTTAATCAACTGTATTCTGATATAAAATAAAAATGCTTTGCTGCTGCTGCTGCTAACTCGCTTCAGTCGTGTCCGACTCTGTGCGACCCCATAGACAGCAGCCCACCAGGATCCTCCATCCCTGGGATTCTCTAGGCAAGAACACTGGAGTGGGTTGCCATTTCCTTCTCCAATGCATGAAAGTGAAAGGTCAAAGTAAAGTCACTCAGTCATGTCTGACTCTTAGCGACCCCATGGACTGCAGCCCACCAGGTTCCTCCATCCATGGGATTTTCCAGGCAAGAGTACTGGAGTGAGGTGCCATTACCTTTCAAAATATATATTTTTAAGCACATGAACCATCTTCTTAGTGTTCTTTTCAAATTTTAACTTAATTCCTCTTATTTTTCCTTAAGGATTGCTTTCTAAAGAGGTAAAGAAAAAAATAAAAACAGTTGTCAAGATGGTTATTTTGAATATTGTATTTTAATTTTATTATCGTCATTTTCCCCCTTTAGTCAAGTAAACTTAACTTCTTTTACATTCTTTTTTGCCCCCTTTGTCAATTACATAATCATTTCAGATGTTCTAGTTGAGTGTCTTTGAATATATTAAAACCATTTACTTCATCTTGTTCACTTTAAAAAAATATTTTTGAATGCAATTAAAAAGCTGTATGGTATACAAGTTATACCAAAATTAAATGTTCTAGGAAAGTTATTATGTAGCAAAATTCATGAAGAAGGTTTAGGTTTAATAGACTAACACTTCAACGGCAGGGCTTAACTTAGATTTACTTATTTACTGATAAACAACCTGATTTATATCACAAATGAATTGTCAGAGCTTAAAGAAATAAACCAAAAAAAAAAAAAAAAGAGAGAGAGAGAGAGAAACAAATAGAGAGAAAGACAGAGTAAAGCAAATATAAGGGCCGCACTTAAATAAACTCCTGCTGCTGTTGCTAAGTCGCTTCAGTCGTGTCTGACTCTGTGCAACTCCATAGATGGCAGCCCACCAGGCTCCCCCATCCCTGGGATTCTCCAGGCAAGAACACTGGAATGGGTTGCCATTTCCTTCTCCAATGCATGAAAGTGAAAAGTCAAAGTGAAGTCGCTCAGTCGTGTCTGACTCTTCACGACTCCATGGACTACAGCCCACCAGGCTCCTCTGTCCATGGAATTTTCCAAGCAAGAGTACTGGAGTGGATTGCCATTGCTGTCTCCTAAACTCCTAGACATATAGAACTAAAGAGCCTCTTGATGAAAGTGAAAGAGGAGAGTGAAAACATTGGCTTAAAACTCAACATTGAGAAAACTAAGATATGGCATCCAGTCCCATCACTTCATGGGAAATAGGTAGAGAAACAGTGGAAACAGTGACAGACTTTATTTTTTTGGGCTCCAGAATCACTGCAGATGGTGACTGCACCCATGAAATTAAAAGATGCTTGCTCCTTGGAAGAAAAGCTATGACCAACCTAGACAGCATAATAAAAAGCAGATATATTACTTTGCCAACAAAGGTCCATCCAGTCAAGGCTATGGTTTTTCCAGTAGTCATGTATGTATGTGAGAGTTGGACTCGAAAGAAAACTGAGTGCTGAAAAATTGATGCTTTTGAACTGTAATGTTGAGAAGACTCTTGGGAGTCCCTTGGACTTCAAGGAGATCCAACCAGTCCATCCTAAAGGAGATCAGTCCTGAATATTCATTGGAAGGACTGATGCTAAATCTGAATCTCCAAAACTTTGGCTTCCTGATACAAAGAACTGACACATTAGAAAAGACCCTGATGCTGGGAAAGATTGAAGGCTGGAGGTAAAGGATACAACAAGGATGAGATGTTTAGATGGCATCACCAACTCGATGGACATGAGTTTGAGTAGGCTCTGAAATTGGTGATAGATAGGGAAGCTTGGTGTGCTGCAGTCCATGGGGTCGCAAAGAGTCAGACACAACTGAGCGACTAAACTGAAGTGAACTGGAGACATATAGAAGTGTAAATGTATGTAATAGATATACTGTAGTTAAAAAAGTAGGCCACAAATTTTGCCTCAATGCTTTTAGCAGCTTAAGTAAAAAGGGAACTAGTATCAATTATAAGAATCACAGTGTTCCTAAGGTTTCAGAATGAAAATGAAATATAATACAGTACTTGAGGAAAAAAAAATACAAAAGTAGAAATCTGAGGTTTTTCTCTCATCATTTCTCATAAAGTATTGAATAATGTAATAGAAATATGCCTACGGTAAGTATAGCAGTAATTTTATTGGATGTTTCTGATGGTGCTTCTTAATACAGACAACTGATATAAAGTTATGGACAATTAAGTGAAAATCAATAAAAATATCAAATATTGTGGTTGAATGCCCAGCCCTTTAGTTTGATACAAGTGTGTTAGTCGCTCAGTCGTGTCCAACTCTTTGTGATCCCATGGACTGTGGTTCATGAGGTTCCTCTGTCGATGGAATTTTCCAGGCAAGAATACTGGAGTGGATTGCTATTTCTTTCTGCAGGGGATCTTACTTGACCCAGAAATTGAACATAGGTCTCTTGCATTGCAGGCAGACTCTTTACCATCTGAGCCACTAGGGAAAATAGTTAAAATATATAAAAGAATAAATGTTTAGCATGCTCATCAAACCTATTTCTGTTTTTAGTTGATCAGTCATGTCTCTTTTGCAACCCCGTGGACTGTAGCCTACCAGGCTCCTCTGCGCATGTGATTTCCCAGGCAAGAACACTGGTGTGGGTTGCCATTTCCTTTCTCCAGGGGATCTTTGTGACCCAGGAATTGAACCCTCATATCCTGCATTGCAGATGATTTTTTACTGCAGAACCACCAGGGAATCTCTCAGTCTATATCTAGAAACAATTAGCTATCACTCATGTTTTGAAAAGGATTAAATAACAAAGACCTAAACACTGTCACCTGCCTGAAAAATCATGTAGTGTAGCTATTGGGCACTGCAGATTAAATGTTGAATCATATTCCTCAAAACTCTGTTAACAAAGATAGAGTCTTCGCCTGCCTCTTATCAGATCTACAATCAGACCTAATCTTAAGAAAAGGTGAAAATCTTAAGAAAAGGTGAGAGTGAAAGTCGCTCTGTATGTCCTACTCTCTGCGATCCCATGGACTATAGAGTCCATGGACTTTTCCAGGCAAAAATACTGGAGTGGGTAGCCATTTCCTTCTCCAGGGGATCTTCCCAACTCAGGGATCGAACCCAGGTCTCTAGCATTGCAGGTGGATTCTTTACCAGCTGGTCCATCAGGGAAGCCTTAAGAAAAGGTATGGAAAAGAAATAAATCATCAGCCCAAAGGAATAACCGAAATCCCTCTTTTCAGTTTAGGGACTATCAAACTTAAAAACATGTAGTTCTACTGTACTTGTTTGGAAATTCTCTCTGGGGTTACCCACAGATTTCTTTAGAGAGATAAACTCAAATTACAGTAGAATCAGTACCACTGATGTTAACAAAAGGTAGACACAGATGCTGATATTCATGGCAAGATGTGTTTCAATAGAAATAGCTGTTTTTTATATATTTGAGCTCCGAGCACCAATCACAACTAATAATCTGCAATTGACTTGAAACACACACAATGGTTTTGATTTGTTTGGCCCACCTCAAAATTAAAAATGAAATACTACTACGCATTTGCCAAACACTCAACTATTTGGTCAGATTCATTTTGAGAGAATCTGGAAGGTGTTCGATTATTTTAAATGTTGCCTTTTTAGAAGAAAGCATAGGCTTGCTCCCAACCCCCATGCCCCAAGAGGGATATAGTATAAAATAGAATTCTCCTGGAAAAAATTTCCACGTCTGTATTCTCAGAGAAATGTAATGTCTTATTTGCCCTCTCAGCTCCATTCCAGGGCCACACAGCAGTTTTGTTCTATTGCTTATTTTATTCCCTCCTCCTGTAACCTCTCATTCTCACAGCACTGAAAGAGTTTAAACAAAAATGACTTTGTTTGGTTCTGCAGAATTAACACGACACTCGGGCTTATTTCTAATTGACTGCAGATGTTCTTTAAGCAGAGAAAAGCCTCAGCCTTGCGTGCATAATTCTTTCATGGCCCTAATGGAGAGAAGTGAGTCCAAAATTAGGAACTTTTTAAAGTCAAATCTGGCTATCTGTGGCATAGACTTTGTTTTTTGGTGTTGCTTTGTTTTATTTTCAATTTTCCAAGGGCATCCAGACAGAAGATCTTTTAAGATCTTTACAGGGAGGGCCACTATGTTTCTAAGAAACTTACAAAGGAAAGAAATCCAAACCAATCATTGTGGCAGTGCACTTATGTCTCCCCTCTGCTCTGAGGTTGTCTTGATAATAAGACATTGTCCTTGAGAATGTTGCTCCTCAGAAACAGGACTTTTAAAAAACTTACCAAAAAATGTTGATCTCTGTGCAGCAGAGTGGCAAGTTTTGAAGAGAATGAGGTCAACCCAAGGGTTCTGTTTTGACTGTCTTGAGTCTGAGTTGCTGACATGGATAAACTTGTGAAAACCAGCTGAAGAAAGGGACGCTCTGTGTTCTTTCGACTCCTGGCTTCAACAATTTGCCTCACAATATGTTACAACCTCATTGTTACTTCCAGATCCAAGGCCATGTGTTTATGTGTCCAAACAACAGATTTTGAGGCTGCTTATGTTGCTTTTACGGAGAAGGCAATGGCACCCCACTCAGTGCTCTTGCCTGGAAAATCCCACGGACGGAGGAGCCTGGTGGGCTTCAGTCCATGGGGTCGCTAAGTCGGACACGACTGAGCAACTTCACTTTCACCTTTCGCTTTCATGCATTGGAGAAGGAAATGGCAACCCACTCCAGTGTTCTTGCCTGGAGAATCCCAGGGACGGGGGAGCCTGGTGGGCTGCCGTCTATGGGGTCACACAGAGTCGGACACGACTGAAGTGACTTAGCAATAGCAAATATTGAGAAGCTCAGAACTAGACTGTTAGTGTACCATGTCTCTGCTCCAGAGACCTGACCATGGGGCCCACTAGGGAAAAAATGCACGGCCCAAAGAAATTCATGCTTTAGGTAGAGGAGTTGCGTGTCCTATTTTCTTTTTCGTAAAAATTTCAGGATAGTTAAGCAAACTTTATATCTAATGTGAAAATATATAATCCCTCAAAGTTACATATTAATAATTGAGAACAAAATGTTTGAGTGTAGTTGCTATGTCGCTAAGTTGTGTCTGACTCTTTGCGACTCCAAGGACTGCAGCATGCCAGGCTTCCCTATCCATCACCATCTCCCAGAATTTGCTCAAATTCATGTCCTTTGAGTCGGTGATGCCCTCCAACCATCTCATCTTATTTTCCCCTTCTTCTCCTCCTCTTAATCTTTCTTAGCTTCAGAGTTTGATGATAGAGTTCAGTTCAGTTCAGTGGCTCAGCCGTGTCCAACTCTTTGCATCCCCATGGACTGCAGCACACCAGGCTTCCCTGTCCATCACCAACTCCCAGAGTTTGCTCAAACTCATGTCCCTTGAATCAATGATGCAATCCAGTCATCTCATCCTCTCTTGTCCCCTTCTCCTCCAGCCTTCAATTTTCCCCAGCATCAGAGTCTTTTCCAATGAGTCAGTTCTTCACAGCAGGTGGCCAAATACTGGAGCTTCAACTTCAGCATCAGTCTTTCCAATGAATATTCAAGACTGATTTTCTTTAGGACTGACTGGTTGGATCTCCTTACTGTCCAAGGACTCTAAAGAGTCTTCTCCAACACTCAGGTCAAAAGCATCAATTCTTCAACATTAAGCCTTCTTTATGGTCCAACTCTCACACCCATATGTAACTACTGGAAAAATCACAGCCTTGACTAGACAGACTTTGTTGGCAAAGTAATGTTTCTGCTTTTTAATATGCTGTCTAGGTTGGTTATAGCTTTTCTTCCAAGGAGCAAGCATCTTTTAATTTCATGGCTGCACTCACCATCTGCAGTGATTTTAGAGCCCCCTAAAAATAAAGTCTGCCACTGTTTCCACTATTTCTCCTTCTATTTGCCGTGAAGTGATGGGACCAGATGCCATGACCTCAGTTTTCTGAATGTTGAGTTTTAAGCCAACTTTTTCACTCTCCTCTTGCACTTTCATCAAGAGGCTCTTTAGTTCTTCTTTGCTTCTGCCATAAGGGTGGTATCATCTACATATCTGAGGTTATTGATATTTCTCCCAGCAGTCTTGATTCCAGCTTGTGCTTCATAGAGCCTGGCATTTCGTATGATGTACTCGCATATAAGTTAAATAAAGCAAGGTGACAATATACAGCCTTGATGTATTCCTTTTCCTATTTGGAATCAGTCTGTTGTTCCATGTCCAGTTCTAACTGTTGCATCTTGATCTGCATATAGATTTCTCAGGAAGCAGGTCAGGTGGTCTCGTATTCCCATCTCTTGTAGAATTTCCCACAGTTTAGTCAAATGCTTTGGTGTAATCAATGAAGCAGAAGTAGATGTTTTTTCTGGAACTCTTTTGCTTTTTCAATGATCTAATGGATGTGGCAATTTGATCTCTGGTTCCTCTGCCTTTTCTAAATCCAGGTTGAACATCTGGAAGTTCATGATTCACATACTGTTGAAGCCTGGCTTGGAGAATAGAGGGAGGGGATAATAATGTTAATGAACATAGAGCTCAGCCTTGGGCTTATGTTTTACTTTTTAAATATTTATTTGGCTGATCCAGGTCTTAGTTATGTCATATGAGATCTAGTTGCATGACCGGGAATGAACCCAGACCCCAAGCATTGGAAGCATGGAGTATGAGCCACTGAACCACCAGAGCAGTCCTCAATCCCTGCTTTAGGTTTAGGATTAGAGTCAGATAGATATTCCTATAAAGAAGGGGATTCCTGAATTCACCAGCATCTTCAGCTCCTCCCCCAACCTGTTGACACAAGAATATCTACCCTGGAGTCTTTCTGCTGTCCTGCAGTCACTGGGTTCTTATTGATTTCAATACTATGCTTGCATTTTGCAAATGTTCACCTGCAATTATAGCATGAACATTAGGTTTTAGTGAACTAGAAAACATGGTTTTGCCATGGATTTTGCCTCCATGGAATTATTTTCAAGGATTCAGTTATACAGTATTTCAGATCTTAATTTAGGTACGGGAGGCATCCTCTGGCAAATGGTTTAAAATAAGACTTCTCAGCAGAGGCTGGAGGCATAGGTGACTGGCATAGCCAGTGTTTAGGCCGAGCTGCCACAGTGCTACTGGCAGCAGTGGTGGGGCTTCAGGAGACAGCACTAAAGGGAAGATAAGCAAGATTGGAACAAGGAGAAGAAATGCATTGAGCGAAGTGGTAATTCGGAGATTACGGCCCACTTTGACCAAGGAGCAAGTTCAGGAACATCTTTAGCCTATGCCTGAGCATGATTATTTTGAGTTTTTTTTTAATGATATTAGTATGTATCCTCATGTGTATGCAAGAGCATACATCAACTTTTAAAGCCAGTTCAGTTCAGTTCAGTTCAGTCGCGCAGTCGTGTCCGACTCTTTGTGACCCCATGAATCGCAGTACGCCAGGCCTCCCTGTCCATTACCAACTCCTGGAGTTCACTCAGACTCACGTCCATTGAGTCCATGATGCCATCCAACCATCTCATCCTCGGTCGTCCCTTTCTCCTCCTGCCCCCAATCCCTCCCAGCATCAGGGTCTTTTCCAATGAGTCAACTCTTCGCATAAGGTGGCCAAAGTACTGGAGCTTCAGTTTTAGCATCATTCCTTCCAAAGAAATCCCAGGTTGATCTCCTTCAGAATGGACTGGTTGGATCTCCTTGCAGTCCAAGGGACTCTCAAGAGTCTTCTCCAACACCACAGTTCAAAAGCATCAATTCTTCGGCGCTCAGCCTTCTTCACAGTCCAACTCTCACATCCATACATGACCACAGGAAAAACCATAGCCTTGACTAGACGGACCTTAGTCGGCAAAGTAATGTCTCTGCTTTTGAATATACTATCTAGGTTGGTCATAACTTTTCTTCCAAGGAGTAAGCGCCTTTTAATTTCATGGCTGCAGTCACCATCTGCAGTGATTTTGGAGCCCAAAAAAACAAAGTCTGACACTGTTTCTACTGTTTCCCCATCTATTTCCCATGAAGTGATGGGGCCAGATGCCATGATCTTCGTTTTCTGAATGTTGAGCTTCAAGCCAACTTTTCCACTCTCCTCTTTCACTTTCAACAAGAGGCTTTTTAGCTCCTCCTCACTTTCTGCCATAAGGGTGGTGTCATCTGCATATCTGAGATTATTGATATTTCTCCCAGCAATCTTGATTCCAGCTTGTGTTTCTTCCAGTCCAGCATTTCTCATGATGTACTCTGCATATAAGTTAAATAAGCAGGGTGACAATATACAGCCTTGACGTACTCCTTTTCCTATTTGGAACCAGTCTGTTGTTCCATGTCCAGTTCTAACTGTTGCTTCCTGACCTGCATACAGATTTCTCAAGAGGCAGGTCAAGTGGTCTGGTATTCCCATCTCTTTCAGAATTTTCCACAGTTTACTGTGATCCACACAGTCAAAGGCTTTGGCATAATCAATAAAGCAGAAATAGATGTTTTTCTGGAACTCTCTTGCTTTTTCCATGATCCAGCGGATGTTGGCAATTTGATCTCTGGTTCCTCTGCCTTTTCTAAAACCAGCTTGAACATCAGGGAGTTCACGGTTCACATATTGCTGAAGTCTGGCTTGGAGAATTTTGAGCATTACTTTACTAGCATGTGAGATGAGTGCAATTGTGCGGTAGTTGGAGCATTCTTTGGCATTGCCTTTCTTTGGAATTGGGATGAAAACTGACCTTTTCCAGTCCTGTGGCCACTGCTGAGTTTTCCAGATTTGCTGGCATATTGAGTGCAGCACTTTCACAGCATCATCTTTCAGGATTTGAAACAGCTCAATTGGAATTCCATCACCTCCACTAGCTTTGTTCATAGTGATGCTTTCTAAGGCCCATTTGACTTCACATTCCAAGATGTCTGGCTCTAGATTAGTCAACACATCATCATGATTATCTGGGTCATGAAGATCTTTTTTGTACAGTTCTTCCGTGTATTCTTGCCACCTCTTCTTAATATCTTCTGCTTCTGTTAGGTCCAGACCATTTCTGTCCTTTATCAAGCCCATTTTTGCATGAAATGTTCCCTTGGTATCTCTAATTTTCTTGAGGAGATCTCTAGTCTTTCCCATTCTGTCCCATTTTCCCATTAAAGCCAAGAGGACATTATTTGGTTTAGGGATCATTTTTATTTTTATGATGGTTATTCCTTGACAATAAAGGTCAGGATTATCCTGCCATCATAGAATTTTCACCTTTTCAAAAAGCTGCAAAAAAGAAGACTAAGAAAAGAGATACTAAAATTGGGACTATTGATGATCCAGAATATAAAAAAATATTTGGAGAGCTATGCTGCAGATAATGAGAAAATGACATCTACTCCAGAGACACTGCTAGAGGAAATAGAAGCAAAAAATAGAGAACTAACAGCTAAAAAGGCATCTCCACTTTTGAGCTTCCTGAAAAACAAGCAGAAGATAAGAGAAGAAAGGAGCTGGCGAGAAATAGAAGGAAAAAGACAAAGAGAAGGAGAGAGGAAGAAGTGGAAAGAAGAAGAGAAACAAAAACAGAAAGATGTAGAAAAGCTAAAGAAGACAGACAGAGTTCCAGAAAGGGAGAAATTAAAGGATGAACCAAAGATTCATCCTTTGTTGAATGGATGCCAGAAAAAAGAGATGAAAAAGAATGGGACAAAAAAGCTTGAGAAATTGGACAAAGAGAATCTGAGTGATGAAAGAGCCAGTGGGCAAAGCTGTACACTGCCCAGGAGTTCTGAGGGTGAGCTTAAAGTTGAAAAGCCCGAGAGACCTGGAGATGAGAGTGGCAGAGAATACAGGGAGAGGGAGCGGGATTATGAATGAGACCCAGAGCTCATCCTGCGGGAAAGAGAGAGGCTGAAGCAGCAGGAGGGAGAGATCCGCAGGCAGAAGGAGTGCAATGAGAAGAAGGCTGGCAAGAGAAAGGAAAAAGAAATGAAGAAAGAGAAAGAAGCACTTTGGGATAAAGGAAGGAAGCCTGATGGTACAGAGCCAGTATGCAACTCAGGGGAAAAAAAAAAAAACTAAAAAGAAAGAAGTGGTTAAGAGAGATTGCATAAGAAACAAGGATCGCCCAGCGATGCAGCTGTACCAGCCAGGAGCTAGAAGCCGAAATCGACTCTGTCCCTCAGAGGCCAGCACCAGGACTGGAGATTCAGCCATAGAAATAAAGCAGGAAAGTGGTATTAACCATAGAAAAGAAGGAAGCGAGGAGTGATAAGTCCAAATGGCCTTAGGTGTCCTGACTGTCTAGGCAGCCAAAGAGCATGGAATTAAGCAATCCTGAAGTGCCTTCAGGGCAAAGGAATAGAGAGAGAGAGAAAAGGGGTTGCTGTGCTGGTGCAGAGGAGTATGTTTTGTGTCAAAGCAGGAACCTGATTGCAGGTTCAGATTGGAAGTACAATTTTTATTTTTTTATGCAGTTTCTACAAATCGAATTTAAAATGTCAGATAAAGCTGATGCGGAGAGGACATGCATCACAATTTGCAGGCAAAAAGCAGGAAAGTGGTATTAACCATAGAAAAGAAGGAAGCGAGGAGTGATAAGTCCAAATGGCCTTAGGTGTCCTGACTGTCTAGGCAGCCAAAGAGCATGGAATTAAGCAATCCTGAAGTGCCTTCAGGGCAAAGGAATAGAGAGAGAGAGAAAAGGGGTTGCTGTGCTGGTGCAGAGGAGTATGTTTTGTGTCAAAGCAGGAACCTGATTGCAGGTTCAGATTGGAAGTACAATTTTTATTTTTTTATGCAGTTTCTACAAATCGAATTTAAAATGTCAGATAAAGCTGATGCGGAGAGGACATGCATCACAATTTGCAGGCAAGAAATGTCATGAGAGGACTTATTTAAGTATGACATGAGAAGAAGACATGAGAACTGGCTTTAAAATCAAAAGGTTTTGTTAATCCTTGATTGAATTTTCTTAAATTTCAATGGAGCAGAGTCACTGTGAAGTCTCGTGCAGATCTAGGTATAGTCATTGTTGGTGATAACTGTTGACTTTGTGAGTGTAGAAGCAAAAAGCATGTAATACAAGTACAGTGAAGGATATAACACATTTTCATTTATGCAGAAATTTAAACAGTCATGTCATGTCAATATCTTATGTCCTAAAGTTTTAGGATTAGTTTAGGAACCACTACCCACTCCAGTATTCTGGCCTGGAGAATTCCATGGACTGTGTAGTCCATGGCGTCGCAAAGAGTCGGACACGACTGAGTGGCTTTCACTTTCACTTTAGTTCTTAGTTTGATTACTTGAGATTAGTGTAAAAATTTTTTAAAAAAATAATCTTTTGCCTTTAGCAATTTTTATATTCATGAAGTTTAATCCTTAGTTGGTGCTTGACAATCCAGTGTTTGCTTGACCTTAGTTTCATGAGCTGTCTACCTTCTCCAGGAAGGAAATTGCAACAATATTTGTTCCAGTTAAAAAGCAGCTAGCTTGTCTTGTACTGATGTCAATAAATATAATAGCACTCAAAAAAAAAAAAAAAAAAAAAGAAAGAAAGAAATATAATAGCACTCAAAAAAAAAAAAAAGAAAGAAAGAAAAAGAAAGACATCTCAGCAAAACTTAACATTTGGGGGAGAAAGGAGATAAATATATGTTAATCTCCTTTTGTTGGTAATTTATGATAGACCTTCCAGAAAGGTTCTATTACAGAATCAAAGTAGGTTACAGCTTTGAGAAGCTGGAAGTGGAATCCGACTTCTAGAGAATGAGTTCTTCTCTTGCTCAAATAATGTTATGAAAACAGAAAAGCCACAGAGTATGTCCTACTGCTTTTTTGCCACATTGTCTGATGATGTTATTAATAAATTACTTATCTCATGAAACATTAAACATGTAAGAATGTGTGAATTTGCCAATAATAAGATACTACCCTGGAGAGCTGGAAAGTTTCAAAGGATTTAGCCTATCTCCATAAATATAAGAAGATTTGGGGCTTTAATGATAAATAATTAGTATGTTATCTAAAAGCAGTTATCTGAAATTAGTATGTTATCAGAAAGTGTTATCTGAAATAATATTATGAAAGTTTAAGAAAAAAGAGTTGTTGGTGACAGAAGAAAAGTCTGTATAAATATCATCCACTCAAGATTTCTTATAGATTAAGAGATGTTCAGCTTCAATATGCCAAGTATCATATCTGTCTAACCTGTTATTTTACCGAGCAAAGGCCGAGATGAGTTGAATATGTGTGTGTGCATACCAAGTCTCTTCAGTAGCGTCCGACTCTTTGTGACCCTATGAACTGTAGCCCACCAGGCAGCTCTTGTCATGGGATTCTCCAGGAAGGAATACTGGAGTGAGTTGCCATGCCTCCTCCAGTTCTTCCTAATCCAGGAACCTCCATCTCTTGCATCTCCTGTATTGGGCACTCCTGTACTAGCGCCACCTGGGAAACCCCTGAGTTGAATATACCTGCTAACAAATTATAAAGTTTATATAACATTTAGAAGAGAAAAAAAAAAAGACACCAAAAACACTAGAAAACCAACCAAAACATGCTTCCTTCAAATCTTGAAGGAAAAAGGGATTACTTTGGATGAATGTTCATCTTCTAATAGCAGTAGAGAAAGACTGGAATTATCCATAACCAAGGAAGACCTTTTAAAACAATTTCAGCCAGGAAGGCTAACTCAAAATATTATAACTAGTGAATCATTTTTGTTTTTTCCATGCAATACCAGAGCTTGAGCATACTGACACTCATGGATCTATACCCATGGAACAAAGATTTTCTCCAATGCCTTAGACGTTCATTATTAAGCAGTTCCAAATGCACTTAATTTTTGGTTTCTTTTTCTTCAAGTTTCAGTCTCTATTTGTTACCTGCTCTATTTACTTACTTCTAAAACACATAGCTAATAGCTTTTCACTGAGTAATGTCTGCTTTTAAAGAGAACTCATAGTGTGGTAGTCTCAGGTTATCTTGTAATTGATTGTTTTTAATGGATGGGTCTTTTTGTTTAACTAAGGATTTCTGACCTTTAAGACTGTTAGTATTTCTAGGTGATATTTACTCTGTTGATCTCTGGCTTTCATTGTTTCTTTGCACTCCTTGTGTGTAGTGTCTATGTTTAAACTGGTGATTTCATGTATTTTGAAACTAAACACTCAATCTCCTTGGTTTGTATACTTTCTGGTCTGGGCCTATGGAAAGACTCTCCCAATGCATTAGAGAGATGTTGAAATTTTGGTTTCAGATAAACTCTAGTGCTCCTTGTTGGAGAGGAGCCCTTTGATGTGGCTTAGCAACTCTGCTTTATTTTCTATTTTGATTTTTCTTCTTTATAGCTAATAATATCAGCCTAATAGCTAGTAATATTGGCATTTTGGAAAATAGAAAACAATTTTTTGACAAGATCTCCACACTTTGGATTATTTGCTACTTTCTGGGAATGATAAGGCTAAAATGGTACAGTTAAAGTAATGCTATGTATTTCCCCAAGGATAAAATTGGGTTACAAATGATATACAGATGGTCTGAGATCAAATCTCCTAGGCTGTGGATAAGACAGAGGATATGCCCACAGTTAAGGTCCGTCTAGTCAAGGCTATGGTTTTTCCTGTGGTCATGTATGGATGTGAGAGTTGGACTGTGAAGAAAGTTGAGCACCGAAGAATTGATGCTTTTGAACTGTGGTGTTGGAGAAGACTCTTGAGAGTCCCTTGGACTGCAAGGAGATCCAACCAGTCCATTCTGAAGGAGATCAGTCCTAGGATTTCTTTGGAAGTAATGATGCTAAAGCTGAAACTCCAGTACTTTGGCCACTTCATGAGAAGAGTTGACTCATTGGAAAAGACTCTGATGCTGGGAGAGATTTGGGGTAGTAGGAGAAGGGGACGACAGAGGATGAGATGGCTGGACGGCATCACTGACTCGATGGACCTGAGTCCGAGTGAACTCCGGGAGTTGGTGATGGACAGAGAGGCCTGGCGTGCTGCGATTCATGGGGTCGTAAAGAGTCGGACACTACTGAGCCACGACTGAACTGAACCAGCGGAGCAGTGAAATAAAGTTTAAAAATGCTTAAGGAGGTTCTAAAGGAAATAATCAAATAAAGGGGTGTGTTAACATAAAAATGTGTCAGTGGAATGAATGCTTTTTATCTTAATAATTTGTTCCACCCTTATGGGCTCATAAACCCATAAGCAAGGTTGAACCTCCAGTGTCCATTACCTGGAATTCTGAGACTAATGCCTCCTGCTCTCAGCCCATCTGCCTGGATTCAGGCCTGGCCAATGGCATGGCCCCCAGAGTGAGAAGCCAAAATGGGAGTGGCACCATGACTCTGACTCAATGCACCCCAAAGTGGATGCCATCCAGTCTTCCCCCATGACTGCTATGTTAGCTATTCATGGAGAACTTGGAGATCTCTCCGGAGGGATCTTTGAAGAATAAAAGCAGTAATCAAAAGTGAGGTACTTAAACTGTCCCCGCAAGCAAGAAAATGCATCAAATACCATTCCATTTCCTGGCTTTCAAAACTTGAGGAAAAAAAAATAAGAGATTTAGCACTAAAGTGCATTTAAGAAAGTAAAATCAAGACAGTATAGCTGCAGCTGGGGGAGGAGGGAACACATGGAGTAAAAATTCCCTCCGAGCCCACGGAAAGCAATAAGAGTTCTCATTTAACCTCAGAAAATGACTTGAGAATCACTTGTACTTTGAAACGATTCTAAATTGCAAACTAATTTCCCAGTGGGATATGTTGATGGCCTACTGTACACAGCATAAATAATGAGTTTGCAACCAGGACCTCAAATAAAGCAGTGCATGTTTGTGGAATTTATGAACATTTTTTTTTTCCCCATCTGACATTGCAATGTTAATGCTTCCAGTTAGGAGTTTTACTGTGTCAGCAGGTGAATTCCCTGGCAGTAAGTCAAGCTTTAATGGAACATGCTGGTAGGAATGATTATGCTGCTGCAGTGTAAAACTCCAGCGTTGGTATTAGGCTTCTAGAACACATGGGCACAGCCTGCTACCTACCCTGATTGCAGATGTTCTTGGCTGTTTGACTTTAATGCTACACTTCAAATTGACCATGAGGAAGTAAGATTTCTATCTTATAAAGACTCTTAGAATTGGAAAGTATAATCTCTAGCCAAACCTTCTTTTCTATATAAGAAAGAAATCTGAGGCTTGAGAAGTTACATGGCTGATGAGACGATATCCACTGTAAGTGGGAGAACTGGGATGGTAAATTAGACTCCGCTGGTCCTTCAGTTCTCTGTTCCTGTCTCTTTCAAGGATACTGCCTTTTGCTGAAAAAGAAAAAGGTGAGTGCAATACATTTTATAAATGTGCTTAAGAAAAGCAGAAAAAAATACACATTTGAAGTATAACTTCCTAACAGAAAACAAAGTGTACAATCCGGTATATATGAAAATTCAGACATCTCTGACTAGAAGACTGATACACAGTGAGAATGATTTTTTATAAAGCTTCATCCTCAACGTTAAAAATATTACTAGACCAGATGTCATGAGTTAATATGATGCTGATAAACAACTCGCGAGGTGAAGATCAAATGGTCCTTACCTGCCTGTAGAAACTAGATATTTCCTGAGAAAAGCTTGTGTGCCATGTGTCTTAGGAAGGGGTAGCCAGGTTATACTCAGCCATAACTCTTCTGAGATCATTTGAGTGTGTCTCTACTGTGGAACACACATGGTTTCCTCCACAGGATCAATGTCCAAATTCTTAACCACTTATCCCAGAGCGTTTCCTCTGCTACAAGGTATGGTATGGATTCGGCCCCTCAGAACAGTTCCAAGCATCTTGACATTCACATAAGTTGGCAAATAGTGTTGCTCTATTACATCTTCATTAGATCCCTCCCCAAACCTAAATGTAAGATCTGAGTTCCAGCCTAGCCTGAGAATTCTTTGCCTAGCCACCATTCTAAGGCATCCCACCTGGACTTGATGTCAATGAGCAGACCTCTCCTCATCAGCTCCTTTTCCTCTTCTTTCCATCAACTAGTCAACCTCTTTTCAAATCTTCTGCTTGATTCCTTCATTGTCATTCTTTATAGATAAACATCCTTTTCCATTTTCATAAAGAAAGTCAAGAACACCTCAAACTGGGACTTCCCTGGTGGTCCAGTGGTTAAGACTCTGCACTCTCAGTGCAGGGGGTGTGGGTTCAGTCTCTGGTCAGGGAACTAAGACCCTACACTCCACATTGTTGTTTGCTCACTAAGTCATGCCCGATTCTTTTGTCATCTCATGGACTGTAGCCCGCCAGGCTCCTCTCTCCATGGGAGACCCAGAGATAAAACTCACGACTCCTGTGGCTCCTGCATTGGCAGGCTGATTCTTTACTGCTGAGCTACCTGAGAAGCTCTTCAGATACTTTCCCCTTATACATTTTTAGTACACTCTTTAGAACTTAATTTTCACAGATTCAACCATCAATAATACACTTCCTAACTTGAAGATTATGCCTGTTCCCAAGACCAGCTTATTCTTATTTCTAGCAGTCTATAATATGTACATAGGTAGAACTGTTTATACACAAAGTGCAAAGAGAGGATTAAAAAACAACCATGTATGAATCACAGAAACTATTAAAATCTAAAAATGCTTAAACATTTCCTTCAGAATCCAAAGGCAGTAAATATATTTAAAATATATTTAGAGCATCTGTCCAAAGACTGCCATCAAAGCTATCTAATGGTGCTGGAGATTTCCTTTGCATTTGTTTGGATATTTGTGGACTGAACTGTGAGTGAGACATAAGCCGGTCAGTGCCCATGATGTGAAGAGCTCTCAATATGTTCATATACCTCCAGAGTCACACGTTTCACAAACCTCCAAGTATTATAGAATCCTTAAAGATAAGGTTTAATATTATTAGTCTAAAATACATGCTTCCAAGTACTAAGTTCTTCATAGAGTATTATGTCTTATGTCAGGGTACTGGTGACAGAAGGACTAAATCTGCTCATTTATGTCCACAGTTGGAAACAAAGCTAGTATCAGCCAACATAACTCAGCTGACGTTATTCTAAAATCTCCTCCTCCCGCTTGAAGTAGGATTTCATATTTGCAGAAAATATTTATCCCAAGCTGCAAGCAATATTACAATGACTCTTTGTTTCAAACTATTCACCACCGTATTTAGATAGGTTTAAATGCCAAGTCAGGTATCTTTCAACACATTGTAAGAATGAGGGACATGGTGGAAAAGATTATACATTCTTTAAAAATGCACTGATTTAATCAATTTTTAAAGGCTATCAGTGGGACAGCAGCATACCCTGTACTTACCAACTTTTGACCAAGCAGATGGTCATTTTGTCACTGGTTAACTTGGATGGATCTGTGTAGATCCATGACAGTGTGATCTGGACAATTTTATCAGGAGCTGAGGGAAGTGGAGCATTCGGTCATCTAGTCTTCACATTTGCTTGAATGCCAGGTAGAAAATATGAAGACATTTTATTGTCTGAACTGTGTCTGTGTCTTGAGCCCTACAGTGATATTCAAAGTCAAATTGCTTTCTCTTATCTTTCATCACAGCATGATTTTTAAATTAAAAATAAGCATTTACCCTTCCCTTTTAGTTGCTAATTATCCCTTAGGTAAAAGGGATGAAAAGTTAAGCTGCAAAACCCAGTAATACAGGTTTTTTTTTTTTTTTTTTTTTGCAGGAAGCAATGTTTTAAATTAACTCATTTATTTCTTTTCTAAGTCCTATTACTGATACCTACAATGTATCTGTCACAGAACTGGGCAAAAGGAAGGCAAATACAGAGATATCCCCTCTGCTTTCAAGAAGGGTAAAAATTCTTGGACAAAAGAAAAGTGAAATGTTAGTTGCTCAGGCGTGGCTGACTCATTGCAACCCCATGGATTGTAGCCTGCTAGTCTCCTGTCCTTGGTATTCTCCAGGCAAGAATATTGGAATGGGTTGCCACGTCCTTCTCCAGGGATCTTCCCCACTGACTCAGGGATCGAACTTGGGTCTCCTGCATTGCAGGCAGATTCTTTACTCTCTGAGCCATCAAGATTCAGGAAGGTATAATTTCTTGGAGAAAACACACAGAATTACGTAACAGTGGAATATGGTAAGTACTTTAGTGGTAATATGAATAAATACTATGAAAGTGAAAATGTTAATTGCTCAGTTGTGTCTGACTCTTTGTGACCCCATGAACTGTATGGCCTGTAGCTTGCTAGGCTTCTCTGTCCATGGACTTCTCACCCAAGAATACGGGAGTGTGTTGCCATTTCCTTCTCCAATAAATGCTATGGAAAACACATTTTAAAAATTCACACATTTTGGGGTTTAGCTGCTAGCCTTATAGAGAAGAAATCTTTTTCCTTAATTAGTGAATAGAAACTGACCTGAGAAGGGGGTTTGCTTTATATATAAGTACAAAAGCATTGTTTCAAGAAGGTCTGGTCTATCTTTTAACTTCTGCAGCTGCAGTGGAGGATGACTATGGAATTGGGAAGGAGTGAAGAGGGAAGTGACCTTTCTACTGGATCAAAGGAAAACATGTGATAAATGACCTTGAGCTTTCATCTCAAGAGTTACTTTTATTTCATCTTAATTTTAGGAGATTTATAAATTCTACACATCACAGACTTGAAGTTGGGATGCTTATACAGACATTTCAAAATATAGAAAAGATTCTGTAACTCTCAGTGGTTACAGACAGACATGCCTTAGATGTACGGGAGAATCAATTAGGAATCAAAAGATTTACCAGAATGATACGAGTGAGGAATTGTGACTAATAGAGGTATAAAGGGTATAGGAAAGAAAGTTGACAAACTGCAGTTGCAAAGATTAAGAGTTTTCCAGTATTATCATGGAGGATTTCATACCCTAATAGAGCCAGTGTTTCATAGACAACAAGAGAAGTCAAAGTTATAGAATTATAATGATGAAGAAAGATCAGAATGAATACCCCTTCATCCCATTGCTTCTAGATAAGGTTAAAAATACCATGGGGAAGAAGCAATCCCGTTTAGTAGGTTACAAGTATAGCTGCCCATTACTTACTTTTCATGCAATGTGCGGCCCAAAGGTGAATGTTGTATTGTTTAGCTGTACATTTCTTGACATGTGAGTGGCTGTCCATAAATATTTACAGAACAAATGCCTACACTGTTAATTGTTTATTCCACAAAGCAGCTTTCTTTCCCCCATATTAATCCTTTATTGGTTATGATAAAGTTCGTGTTAAAAGAAGCTCTTCTGTTCTCCTTAAATGCAAGTCTTCGAAGGAAAAGGATACACCAGACTTGTATAGCTACTGCTAAGCTATTTCAGTTCGATAGACCATGGAAAGTCATGCTGAAACAGGGTTTCTTCAGTTGAAGAGATCCTCCCTGTGAGATAGCTTTCTTTTTAACCTACAGTGCTTGCTGTTCTATAAATAAGTTTAAATTGACAAAAAACCTAGCAATCTGAGTTTGGTAGATTCTCATGACGCGTGTGAGACTGATCATTCTTTTGGTGAGACAGGAATTTACAGGGGACCCAAAAAGCTGTCACAAGTGATATATCTATAATAACTCTTGTGGGGAAAGTTGCTTCATATGTCTCTGTCTTTATTAATTACTGATAGAGATGTTTCTCAAAGCCCGGCCATGTTAAAAAAAAAAAAAAAGGCATTTTAAAGGAAAATGAAGAAAATTCAAAAAGCTTCTAAGGCTTTTAAAAAACTGTCACAAGATAACTTATAATTTACAAATACCTATCAAGAATCCAAATAATCAAAAGCCAAAATAATCCAAATCTGGCATTGTAACTGTCAAGGCAGGACTAGAAATAACATCCTAACACTTCCAGAATCACAGAATAAAAATTAAACAGAATAATATTATTTGTATGTATATTTCACAGTGTTCTGTGTATATATAAATATTAGTCAATCATGTAAATATCATTCAAAAAAGCAATTCTCTTTTACTATTTGAGAGACACTATGTTAGATACTAGAGGTACAAATAAAATTGACTGGTCCCTGCCCTCAAGAAGCTTATAATATAGTACATTAAAAGTGGAACTTTGTTTTTCACGTCACTCTGGCCCGTTGACTGTCACATTTGACTCAGATGATGGACTTGCAGCCATTGTGCAAATAAGTGTATAAAAAGGACATCAGGAAGAACGGAAGGATGACAAAGACCTCGTATCGTTTATACTAATGATGGCACCTTATTATTTTTGTTTTTTACAAAAACAAACTTTTTTCATCAAATTGAAAACCTACTTTTAGGATACTTCAGGCCAAAACTCATTCAAGAAGTAACCACAGCCTCATGGTAATAAAGAAAATTCAGGATTTAAGGCAGCCAAAATTATAAATAGCTCATTGCTCAACTTAATTATTCTTTCTCTTCTCAATATTGCCTGTTAACATTTTGCAATTGAGATGTTTTCCATCTGTGTCTTTACTTGAACTGTGTGAACATCATTGATGAAAACTATTATCGCTCTGTCCTTTAGTCTTCAAGTTGCTTTGTGGTGACATACTAACAACCTGAAAAACATTAGCTAAGCCACACACTTAAATGTTATACATGCTTTATGTCCCATGTTCAAATGCACATGCAGAAATATTATCCATAGGCAGTTATTGGTAATTATGTTGGGTTCTTTTAATATTCAGAATCATACTAAATATAAAGACTCTAGTGTATTAATAAATAAAAACAATTGAACATATTAATTTAGCAAATGCTGGTTCTTTATATTTAACCTTTCAATTAAGTATTTTACTCAGTCTTCTCGCTCACGTGTTAGAATGTTCTTCTCACAAGGCTACAATGATGGCCAAGGACTGCTCTAGAGGGGACCATTCACATAATTATATATTCAGTTATTCTTCATTTCTGAGTGAGACTTGTTTTATCTTTTTTCAAGTTCATTGTTAAAATTCTCAGTGAGTTCATTTATTCTTTTCCCTAATTCAGTTCACATTTTGATTACCAATGCTTTGACTTCTTTATCTGATAAATTGTTTGTTTCATTATTTTTTTTCCCCAGGGTTTTTCTCTTACTATTTCAACTGAGAACGCTTCTGCCTTTTCATTTTGTTTAACCTTCTCTGCCTCTTTAACTTTAGGTGAAGCAGTTACCTAACGTGATCTTGAAGGGGTGTCCCGACACGGACTGTGTGTGCTCATGCCTCTGGTAGGAGACCTACGTTGACATGGATGCAAGTCACATCTTTTTGCAGGGTATCCTGGCAGGTATCACCTTGGTAGGTGATGGGGCTGGAGATGGAGGGGCTAGAGCAGAGACAGGTGTAAGGTGGGACTTCTCCACTGTTCAGTGGCTCTCACTACCCTTTTGGGGTGGAGTCTGATCCCAAGCTGTTGGAGAAGAAGCCCTGAGGGTGAAGCCCATGCGTGGTGGCTCTCTTCCCTTTAAATATATGCCTTCCCCTTTCCTAGCCCTGGGGCCCTTGCTCCAGATGTGGGAGAACCTCAGCAAGGAGGCCCATGCAGGTTGTCTGCTCATATCAGCCACAGACAAAGCCCTGAGCACTTTTTGATGCAACTGCCTATGTGGGTACCCCCAGTTGTTTCTCTGCCTTTGCTCAGACAACCTTGAGTGCAAGTTCTCTTTGCTCCTTGCAGCCAATCTTTGAGCCCAGCCTCTCCCACCCTTGCCCTGTTGTGAGCCATGCTGTAAGGCAGGTGGGGCTCCTGTCAACTCTTGGCATACATTGGGGCATCGGTTGTAGTAGAGTTCTGGGCTGCTTCGAATGACTTTTCTGAATAAGCACCAACAATGGTGACAGCTGCTCTTCCTGGGCTCAGCCCCCAAGAGACCAAGTTGCCTCTGAGAAAGCCCATGGGCTGGCTTTCTTCCCAGTCTGGCCACCCTAGATTCAGTGCTGTGCTAGGATGCAGAATGAGCAGGGCTGCAGCATTTACTTGGCTTTGGATGGGGCTTCTGTTTTGAGGTGGTAGGCAGAACCAGGGAGTCTCTAGAGCAGTCCTCTCTCTACCCTCTCTGCTCTGCCTCGGGGGCAAACCAGCCCCCACACACTCCTCCAGCTTCTCACAGCCCTCCTGTTAGTCCTCCAGCCAAACAAGTCGACTCCTCTCCCAAGTGTAGGAACCCAGGATGGAAGCACCCAATCTGTGGCTCTCATTGTTCACTCCAACAGGGAGGTGAGGGTAGCGGGGATGGGAGGAGGGTGAGGGGGCATCTCTACCCACATACTCTCTCTTTTCTTTAGATTTCTTCCCAGGGACACAAGTCCTGTCTGCATTGCCTTTCTTCTCTTCTTATCTGATTATGTGTGAATTTTTCTTGCAGCTTTCGATGTACAAGAGTCTTTCTGACAGTTTCTAGTTAGTTTTCAATGAGAATTGTTCCACATGTAGATGTATTTTTAAAGTTGTTCATGGAAGGAGGTGAATTCCATGTCCTCTTACTCCACCTTGACTGATCTCCTACCATGCTTTAAAAAAATATTTGGAGCTAATTATATTTATGATGTCCTTTCTTAAAACCTGCCTTTCTAAAACAACTCTCATATACAGAAGTGTCTTTATCATGGTTATTGCTCACACATTCCCTTGATGTCTGTAGTCTCCAAGTAAAAAATGAACTATATAAGATACCAAAACTTATAATCAAATGGACCATTATCTATTTGGTCTTCCGCTGTATAACAGGTTTTTGAGTTTCTTCCCAAATTGTTATTTTTTTTCCAAAGGAGATAACAAAGCATTTTTAGTAGACAACACAGATACTTCTAAACCCAAATGATCTAAATAGTCTGTGTGACTATCCAGTCATTTGGACAGAATATTGGTGCAGCTCAATCAGTGGAATATAAGCCATTTCTATGTTTGAGTAGATTTATAGTCGATTACATTTATAGTAGGCAGTATCTCTTCCTGGAAAATGACTTCCTATAGGTATTTTATGATGATGGTGTGTAAGCATGCACAAGTGCATATTCGTGTGTGTGTGTGTGTGTGTGTGCGCGCACACACGCGCACATGTGTGCATGCTTTCAACACATGCCTCCTATTTCTCTGGGATTATCCAGGAAAGCATTTCCCAGAGAGCTTTATTTCTAAGCTTCACATGAATCTGGAGTTTTCAAGGTGAAAATGACTCCTTGTGGATTTGGTTTCAAAACAAGGTGGGCAGCACAAACTGAAAGGGATTAAGGCAGCCAATGTGACCACACAACAATTTCCTCCCTTATAAAGCTTTTATATCACTGATCAGAATTTTAATTCCATTTGCTAAGTAAATGCAGGTCCCCAGAGCAGAGGTTATGCCTGCAGCCACAGGTTTGAGTCTTCAGCTGCTTTTCCATTACATAATGCACTATAATTTCTGTGGGCCTCTTTGGTGATGAAGCAAGGAAAATGAGAGTTAGATGGTTAATCCTTTTATTTATTTTTTCAATAGGGAAAGAATCCTTGATTTTGAAGACCATTTGCCCATTGCTGGATAAGGACAGCCCTATAAAACTTAGACCCAAATATTCTTAACTTATCAATTGACACATTTCAGAACAGTCTCTGCTTCTTTCTACTACACTATTTTGGAATGATTTAAGCTAGTGTATTTACATATAATTCTTGGAAGAAAGTCGATCTTTCCTCAACAAAGCTGGAGTACTCATTGGCAGGCAGCAAAGATGGGCTGTGTTAATGTCAATTTCTTTACTTTTTATAAATGCCACCTGTGTTACAGCATTGATTTGAAGGTGATGTAATTTTCTTGCAAATCCATTAGTTTTATAGGTTTTTGGCAAGCCCTGCTGCTGTGTTGATTAGATATAGCAACTGTGTCTATTTAAACAGGGTTTTAAATGCTTGGCTCGACTTTCTGTATTGGCTGGATAACAAGACATACAGTAGATGCTTTAACTTAAGGTTGTGTGAAGCAATGATTTGACACATAGCTTAGTGTTTAGCCATTTGTGATAATAAGCATGTTAATTGTGGAGTTAATTGTAGGTACCTGCAAGACATACCGTTAAGTGATCCTGACAAATAAGATACAGACTCTCCGCCCTCTTTACGTAGATTTTTCTAACAGTGTTTCTCAAAGCTCAATCCTCAGATGAGGAGCAAATCAGTATCATTTGGGAATATGTTCAAAATGCAAATTCTTGGCCCAGCACAGACCCAGTGAATCAGAAACTCTAGGGATGGAGTCAGGCAATCTATGCTTTAAAAAGTCCCTCTGGTGATTCTTCTCTTGCTAGTTTGAGAATCACTGGTTATAAGAGAATGCCTGATACACATCCCTGCTATGTTTTGGCACCAATCAATTCATCATGAGTCACTTTTATAATTACTCTTAATGAATTAACCTTCTATATCCAAATTGGCAAATGCTGGGAAATCATTTAATATTAATGAAAAATGATAACTTATCTCTTAATTTGGAATATTTATCTTCACCCTGATAGATGGTGGATTATTATAAATGTATTAGAATTGAGGCTCAGGGTGAGGGAAAGCAGCTAATCTTTATTTTCTTTATCTCTCCTTGCCTCCTCGTTTTCATTATCCCAAGAAGTTAACATCACATGCTCCATTACACAAGATGCAGCCTTTATTATCTTTTATCTCTTCCTGAACCCTTTCTATAAATGCTACTTGATTACTCTTGCATGTTGAGATAGACATTTAGAATAATCAAAACATCAGGAAAGTGATGCCTGGTTAATCTAGGGCAGTGCTGCTTCCATGACACAGATAAATAGTTGAGGCTGTTGGAAACATAAGTTCTAGTGAATGGGCTGAGATGATGTTTAATGGAAGATAGAAGGTGAGAGACTTGATGCTAGCAAATAAAAAAAAATAGTAATAAGTATATTTTCCATCAAAGGAGATATTAAATTCCCTAGGGAAAAGAAGAGCCCTCACAATTCAGATATCTGAAATTCACGGCAGTTAATTCTTAAAGGTGACTAATTTGATTTTTCATTTGTTCACTCATTCATCAAATATTAATTGTCTGTTTTCTTTTTGTTTGCTTTAAGCTGAGCTGAAACTGTGTTTCCAGAAGTCCCTTCCTGAAATAATTCCAGATGAGTGTGGGCCATAAGGCAAGAAGCATTTTGCCGTGAGATTTGGAAAACAGAAGGGAAGCATAGCTGGGGCATTTCGAGGCACCGTGTCACTTACACCTTGGCTCACCTTATTGAAATGGGACAACAAATAATCCAAAGATTATTTCTAAGTGCTTCCACTGTGTTCACATGTGGTTAAGAAACTACAGTGTAAACATCTGAGAAAAACTCATGGTAGTCAGTTTTATTGTGCTAAGAATTGTTGTGGAGATTCAGCCAGAGACCCATCAATATATATTTCTGGGTCAAAGACCAAAGTTTCTGGATTGTTCATGTCTTCTTTTCTTCAGTCTACATTTTACCCAGGCCCCAGAGTTCACTCTAGTAATAAAAGTACAGTTTCCTCACCCCTGTAAAAACCGCTGGCTGAGGCTTTTACCATAATATTGCAGAAGAACATGGATATGTGTGCTCTGCTGCCGCTGCTGCTGCTAAGCCGCCTCAGTCATGTCCAACTCTGCGTGACCCCATAGATGGCAGCCCACTAGGCTCCCCCGTCCCTGAGATTCTCCAGGCAAGAACACTGGAGTGGGTTGCCATTTCCTTCTCTAATGCGTGAAAGTGAAAAGTGAAAGTGAAGTCACTCAGTTGTGTCTGTCTCGTAGCCACCTCATGGACTGCAGCCCACCAGACTCTTCCATCCATGGGATTTCCAGGCAAGAGTATTGGAGTGGGTTGTCATTGCCTTCTCCGGACATATGTGTTCACTAACTCAGAAATGCAAAGTTAGTATAAAATCTCAAATAAATGACCAAGAGGCCAAGGCTGGCAGACTCGAATGAGTTTTAAGGAAAACTGTGACTTTGCTCTGGTGAAATTTAGAGGTCAAAAATCACATGAAAATTACCCCATGATGAAATATTTAATCAGCTTGGGGAGAATAACAAACTTGGTCTGTATTCCACTCAAGTTAAAGTGAAAACTAGAACTTGATTCAGAAGTTTAAGAGGAAAGACCAAACACATTAATGTGAAAGATTGAACAGAATTTGTTTTGTCCTTTCTTGACAAAGATATAATATACAAATATATATATATATATATAAATTGCAAAGGTTATTTTTGTTATTTTTTATCTTTGTCAAGAAAGGACAAATATATATAAATACACATGTATATGTTTATTTATATAAATTATATTTATATATAAAATAGTATACAAAAGTGCATATATAGAGTTTGAGAGACTTTCTAAATTTCTCACTTGTGGCAACAGATGGATTCTGAGGATCCCCAAAACTTTGCAATTGAGACTCACATCATGTGATGTTTTCAAATGTACTTTCCTAAAAAGTGATGTCAACCATGGATCCACCCCAGTTGGCAGATACAAAGTCAGTAAACCACAGGTCAGAGTTTATTTGGTGTTTCTAGTTAGAAAAACTGAAGTTGATATGTTTGTCAATGCTCAAATATATTTTGAGAGCATTTTACATCAGAGTCCAGTGGAAATGCCCACATTCTGAAGGAACCATCTGAGAAAACTGGTGACAGATGGATCTGAGGACAGGAAAGAAGTGAGTGAGCAAAAGGCAACTCTAAAATCTTGAGCCTTTAGCTGTGTATTCACTCAGCTAAGCTTACAGAACCCTTTCCTTTTCTACTGCTACAAGAGTAGGAAAGAAAACAGCCCAAGTCAGCCTGCTTTCTTATGCCAATCAGTCACTGAGCAGTCAAGAAGGAACCATTTTAGGGGATGCAATTTCATTTTGCTAGGAGTTGGGAGTTTCCCCATAGTCTATACTGTGTCTAAAGGGACTAACTAAAAGTAAATTTAAAGAACTTGATCAAAATCTCTGAAGCACTTTTGGAGTTTAAGAAGAAATGAAATGCAGGTCTAGTAACCAAGATTTAGTCACTGATGAGTCAGATCCAGAGCCACTTTTGACAAAGATCAGTGTATCATATCCGCTCAATCTATAGTATCGCCACTTTCCAAACAAATAACTGTGTGGTATTATTTAAGATCCACAATTCAGTTTTTATGTCAGTCTGTCATATGAACTTTGACATGCTAACACTGTGTTGGAAAAAAGATCCAAAAAAGTAGATTTATCAGAGAGTGAGTAGCAAAATAAGAGCTGCTGTTGCATAAGGAAAAATATTGCCTTGCCTAACTGCTAACATAATGTCCAACAGGTCAAGGCAAAGTGAAGATACAGATCAGACCTCATGATTCAACGATTCAATGTCTGGGTCTTTTGTTTTGAACTTTACATCCTGAACATGACTTCCATAATATTATAGTTTACCACCATCATTTCAGGAAAGAACACAAGGAAAAAAAGAGTTGTCAGTTTTTCTATTATTGAGCTACTTATATATTTCAGAGATTAATTTTTTGTCAGTTGCTTCATTTGCTATTATTTTCTCCCATTCTAAAGGCTTCTTTTTCACCTTTCTTATAGTTTCCTTCACTGTGCAAAAGCTTTTAAGTTGAATTAGGTCCCATTTGTTTATTTTTGCTTTTATTTCCATTACTCTGGGAGGTGGATCATAGAGGATCTTGCTGTGATTTATGTCAGAGAGTGTTCTGCCTATGTTTTCCTCTAAGATTTTTATAGTTTCTGGTCTTACATTTAGATCTTTAATCCATTTTGAGTTTATTTTGGTGTATGGTGTTAGAAAGTGTTTTAGTTTCATTTTTTTACATGTGGCTGACCAGTTTTCCCAGCATCACTTGTTAAAGAGATTGTTTTTCTCCATTGTATATTTTTGCCTCTTTTACCGAAGATAAGGTGTCCAAAAGTGCATGGATTTATCTCTGGGCTATTTTGTTCCATTGATCTGTGTTTCTGTCTTTTTAACAGTACCATACTGTCTTGATGTCTGTGGCTTTGTAATATAGTCTGAAGTAGAGAAGGTTGATTCCTCCAGTTCCCTTCTTCTTTCTCAAGTTGGTTTGACTACTCGAGGTTTTTGTGTTTCCATACAAACTATGAAATTATTTGTTCTAGTTCTGTGAAAAATACCATTAGTAGCTTGATAGGGATTGCATTGAATCTATAGATTGCTTTGGGTAGTATACTCATTTTCACTGTATTGATCCTTCCAATCCATGAACATGGTATATTTTCCCATCTATTTGTGCCATATCTGATTTCTTTCATCAGTGTTTATAGTTTTCTATATATAGGTCTTCTGTTTCTTTAGGCAAATTTATTCCTAAGTATTTTATTATTTTCATTGCAATGGTGAATGGGATTGTTTCCTTAATTTCTCTTTCTGCTTTTTCATTGTTAGTGTATAGGAATTCAAGAGATTTCTGTGTATTAATTTTATATTCTGCAACTTTACTATATTCATTGATTAGCTCTAATAGTTTTCTGCTGGTATATTTAGAGTTTTCTATGTAAAGAATCATGTCATCTGCAAACAGTGATAGTCTTACTTATTTTCCAATTTGAATTCCTTTTATTTCTTTTTCTTCTCTTATTACTGTGGCTAGGACTTCCAAAAAACCATGTTGAGTAGCAGTGGTGAGAGTGGGCACCCTTCTTGTTCCTGATTTTCAAGGAAATACTTTCAATTTTTCACCATTGAGAAACAATCCAATCAAAAATTGTGCCAAAGAACTAAACAGACATTTCTCCAAAGAAGACATATAAATGGGTAATAAACACATGAAAAGATTCTCAACATCACTCATTATCAGAGAAATGTAAATCAAAACCACAATGAGGTATCATCTCAGGCTGGTCAGAATGACTGCCATCAAGTCTACAAACAATAAATGCTGGAGAGGGTGTGGGGAAAAGGGAACCCTCTTAAATGGTAGGTGGGAATACAAACTGGTGCGGCCATTATGGAGAACAGTGTGGAGCTTCCTTAAAAATCTAGAAATAGAATTTCCATATGACCCAGTAGTCCCACTCTAGGCATACACACTGAAGAAACCAGAATTGAAAAAAGACACATGTACCCCAGTGTTCTTTGCATCACTGTTTACAATAGCTAGGACTTGAAAGCAAACTAGATGTCCATCAGCAGATTAATAGATAAGGAAGTTGTGGTACATATACACGATGGAATATTACTCAGCTATAAAAAAAGAATGCACTTGAATCAGTTCTAATGAGGTGGATAAAACTGAAGCCTATTATACAGAGTGAAGTAAGTCAGAAAGATAACACCAATACAGTATACTAACACATATATATGGAATTTAGAAAGATGTAATAACAATCCTATATGTGAAGCAGCAAAAGAGACACAGATGTAAAGAACAGAATATTGGACTATGTGGGAGAAGGCAAGGGTGGGATGATTTGAGAGAATAGCTTTGAAACATGCATATTACCATGTGTAAAATAGATGACCAGTGCAAGTTCAATGCATGAAGTAGGGCACTCAGCCATTGCTCTGGGACAACCCAGAGGGATGGCGTGGGGAGGGAGGTGGGAGGGGAGTTCAGGATGGGGGCACACATGTGCACCCATGGATTATTCATGTCGATATATGGCAAAAACCACCATACTATCGTAAGTAATAATCCTCCAATTAAAATAAATTAATTAAAATTTTAAAAAAAGAAAAAGTGAAACAAACAAGGTAAAAGTAAAAAAAAAAGGAGTTGTCAGGATAGTTGATTTTATACAATCCTTTTATCATGATATGATTAATATTTAGTTTCTAGCAAATCAGATAATGTATGATGATGCACATGTCAAGTAAGTATTGATATAATACACTAAATCCTTTGCATAGAAGTACACATAAGACTATTTGTTCTAATGTTAAATAAGCATATTCAACATGCAAAAAATTACAGTCTTATCTCTAAGATATTTTATCACCTAAAGATACAATTATATTGCACCTAGGAGAATGGCAGACAGCCATACCATGGGTACTCAATAAATACTGTTACAGAAAAAAATCTTATCAAAACAACCAATTTTCTGGGAATAAAATATCTAAAGGGCTAACCCACAGTATCTCTGTTTCTCATTTTATATTCTTCCCTGAAATGCTATCCCTCCAAGAAAGTGTAAATAATTTGAATTCCGAAAGTGTGGGATGGATGAAAGTTTGTCATCCTTGTAACTTAAGTGTACAAGATTATCACAGGTGCAGGCAATTAATAGGCAGATTGCCCTATGCCCAGAATCTTTGGGTACCCATCAAATAGCAATAAAAAGATCATTGAGATCTCAGCTCAGTTATGAATAGAATTAAGCAGAGAAAAATTATGCACTCTGTTTTCATATTCCTCCATTTTCTTTTGAAACTGAAAACACACATAGGAGTCATTTTGAAGGTAGGGCCACTTGAATATGGTATTCTTGATTTTGATAACATGTATTTTGCTTTTCAGTGTCTATGTGCATTTTTCAAACATATTATGCAAGCCTTTGATCTGATATGCTCTACCAGAACACTCTGCTGCTAAATCACTTCAGTCGTGTCCGACTCTGTGCAACCCCATAGATGGCAGCCCACCAGGCTCCTCCATCCCTGGGATTCTCCAGGCAAGAACACTGGAGTGGGTTGCCATTTCCTTCTCCAGAACACTCTACAGAGGCTGAAAATCATTTCTATATAAGGGTTTGTTACTGAGAAGAGGTGATTCCCAGGTGGCGCTATGGTAAGGAACACTTCTGCCAAGGCAGGAGACTTGAGACAGGGTTTGATCCCTGGGTTGGGAAAGATCTGGTGGGCTGCAGTCCATAGGGTTACAGAAAGTTGGACACGACTGAAGCGACTGAGGGGAAAACTGGTTTAGTTTGGAAGAGATTGGAAACATCCCATCTGAAAGCTTTTTCAGTCCTCCTCAGCCTAAACATTTTACTGAGGGGTTCAAAGGTCATTAACAGCCAAAACAAAACCCAAATTACACAGTGCTCCTGCAAGGAAAGTAAGCTGAGTGGAAACCAGAGCTCACCAGCTGGACTCCTTAATGGAGCATGGAGCAAACACTAAAAATGCCTTTAAAAAGAAACAAGTGTATTCTAAATCCTACTGATTTTTACAAGTTGTCCAATAAGTTTAAAAGATTAGCTTCTTAGTTATCAATGTAGAAACTAAATCGAACTATTCAATAAGGAGGAGTGGTGGAGGTGGTGGTGGTGGCATGCTCGGTCCAAATTTTGAACTGTCAGAGCAACCATCCTGCAAACTCCAAAGCACCAGATGGTTTCATAAGCTGGAAGGTTCCTAAATCTTCAATTTTTTTTTTAAAATGTTGTTTTCTTTTTAAGACTGGGGAGGGGGGTAAATTTTTTCATTGGATATCTGACCCACAAAACCCTAACAACCTTTTCAGCTTTCTTGCTCTGCAGGAGACAAACAGAACAAGGAGGCAAGGAGGATAAGTTCAGAGCACAGTGTCATCTGGCAGCTGCCTTGCTGGGGAGAGAAGGCTGAGCTTCTTTTTCTCAACCCTGACTGTCTCACGGTAGTCATCACAGCTTAAGGAAGTCCTAAGATTTTAAACATTCAGGGACTGAATTTATGGACTCCCCCTTCAGTCATAAACCTTATAAATAATTCTGATTTTCAAGTAGAACCCCAAATATCCAGCTTTTAAATCCTATTCAGCAGTGACCAGAAAAAAGAGGGAGTGATGGGGGGAAGACTTCTCTGATGTTGTTGTTGTTTGGTTGCTAATCTTATCTGACTCTTTATGACCCCATGGACTGCAGCACACCCCGCTCCTCTGTCCATGGTATTTCCCAGGCAAGAATATTGAAGTGGTTACCACTTCCTTCTCCAGGGGATCTTCCCAGTCCAGGGGTGGAATCCTTGTCTCCTGCTTTGGTAGGCGGTTTCTTTACTGCTGAACACCAGTGTGACTTCAACTTTTAAGGGAGCCAATGTTATTCCTAAGCTTTTAATGTATGAGTCTGTTTGCGTTCCTCATCTTCCACATCCTACCCAGTAGAACATGCAAGAAGAGTACAGAAAGTTGGAGGGAAAGAGGGGAAGACCAGAAAGCGATTGTTAGCCACAATTCAAGTAACTGGTTCATTTCACATGTTAAGGTCTGTGTGCACACCTGTATGTTGAGCATTTGTGTGCCAACGTGGTAAGGGTGGTATTCAGATAAGAATCTGCAAAAAAAATAAGAGGTTTTGATTTTGTTATGAAAATTAGTGAATCAGAAAAGGGAAACTTTCAAGACCCATCAATCTTACGTAGCTTGGCCACTGAATTGTGTAAGCATCCCATTAATTCAAGTTCTTACATCCATCTCCTGCTCTGTCTGACCCCTCATTGCTCATCAGCATAACTTCCTCCCCCAGATCTCTTCCTTCCCTATCTAGTGTATTAAATCTTTGTCTCTTTGTGTATCACAATGTTCTTGGGAGAACCAAGAAAAAGCATGAATAAAAAGTGATTTGTGAACTATGAAGCTTTGTAATACTTTCAACTCTGATTATTTATTCATATGCTGAAATATGCAAAAGATAGGGCAGAAAGGAAGACATGAGAAATGGTAAATGCTTAAGAATGCTTACCTTCTTTTAAAGGTAATTTTTATTGTGTTCAAGATCATTTAATAATCACATTTAAGTACATTAGGAATTGTAAGACTAAGGAAGCTTCAAATTAAATGTAAAACAGGAAAAAAATGGGAATGACTTCAATAATAAGAAATTTCAGTAGTCTGGGTTGTTGAGTTCTGAGATGGATGAATCATTAAAGGAAACCGTGGACTGACTTCCCAGAAATTGTATAAGGAGCAGAATGGTCACCCTCTAAAGTGGTTCACATTTTGTAACCAAGCAAAAGGAAAGAGAAAAATTTGGTCACCCCAATCTTGTTTTCCAGCTCCAAAATTTGGTCAAAATATTAATTTTTAAAACTCTTATGCAAAGTCCCTATAACTTTAATATAAACATCCACATTTAAAAAAGCAAAACCTCCTACAGATTGGAAAATCAGTTTAAAATCCCGAGTATTATGCTAACAAACAATAAAAATATTTTTCAAATAAAACACGCACTACACAATACATGGAATCTTCCACAGCGGCCATTTCAGATGAAACTTCTGTTTATAAGACACCCCAAGAGGTTCAAAAATCAGAGGTGTTAGTTTTTGTTTGCATTCCTAAGAAGTCTTTATGATCTGAAGTGTCCAGGAAAAAAAAAAATTCAGCCATATCGAAAACATCCAACCTTTCAGTGACTGGTCATCATATACACTGTCAGAGACATTCCACACACAAGTTAATGACATCCTTGTTAGATGCTCCTTTAGCTACCCTTTATGCACATCTGTATGAATAGGTTGATGAGCATGTATGTGCATTTTAGTTATTAATTTTATATTTTAAAATATTCTTACTTTAAGAAAATGAAGGAGGAAAGTTAAGAATCTTTTCTGATTTCAAAGTTTTGTGGTGTGGTATTTTCACTTCATTCAGATTTTACTCTGAAAAGAAGAGAATTAAAGTAACCAGACAAGAAGTCTAAATTTTTGTTCACTGCTCACTGGAAATTGGTATCCTGACTTTTGTTTGCATGCCCATAGTTGTACTATGTGGGGTATGTGTATGTATGTGTGTGTGTGAGGAGCATATGTATGCATGCATAAGACTACCACTGCTGCTCTATGTACCACCACTCTAGTCTTGATAGGAGTCCAGCTTGGAAAACAAAACCTCTCCTTCAGCGCGACTTCAGCCTTTTGGATCGTCTCAAAAACACAAGTGATACAGGTGTGTGCATGCTAAGTCCCTTCAGTTGTGTCCAACTCTTTGTGACACTATGGACAATAGCCTGCCAGGCTCCTCTGTCCGTGGGATTATCCAGACAAGAACACTGGAGTGGGTTGTCACGTCCTCCTCCAAGGGATTGGGGAGGCTTTTATTCCCCTCAAGCGTTTCAAGTGATAAAGGGCTTTGTCACCTCTGGGGACCAAGCACATAGTTAAATTTGTATGGAGGCTGTCCTGTTAATTGGTCCTTACTTTTGTTGTTTTGGAAGGAAAAGCTTCCCGTGTTTCTCATTTACAGTCTAATTTTAGATTTATTAAAAGAAAGAGTAATCTTTCTATACTCATTCAAAAATTTGGGTTGCTTTTTTGCTATTTAGTTGTTTATGTCTCATATATTTTTGGTTATTGAGTGAAATAAATCAGAAAAAGATAAATACTGTAATGTCTCAATTATTTGGAACCTAAACAAAATTGGAACTCAGAGACAGAGTAGGATGCCAAATATGTGATTTGCAAATATTTTCTCTCATTCCATAGGTTGCCATTTGCCATTTGCTTTTGTTGATGGGTTTTTTTGCTGTTTAGAAGCTTTTGAGTTTGATATTATACCACGTGTTTATTTTTACAGATATTGCCTTTGCTTTTGATGTCAAACCTAAGAACTCAGTGCAAAGATCAGTGCCAAGGATATTATCCTCAGTTTTCTTCTAGGAGTTTTATGGTTTAAGGTCTTGTGTTCAACTTTTAAATCCATTTTTAGTTGATTTTCATATATGATATAAAAGGGGATACAGTTTCAATTTTTTGCATAGGACTATCTGCAATTCATGGGGTCGCAAAGAGTCGGACACGACTGAACTGAACTGATCTAGTTTTCCTAGTACCACTTATTGAAGAGATTATCCTTTCCTACCTGGATATTCTTGGCTTCTTTTGTCATAAGCTAACAGATAATACATGGTTGTGCATTGATTTCTGATTTCTCTTTTCTGGTCTGTTGATCTATGTGTCTTTTTATGTCAATACCCTTCTGTTTGATTACTATAACTTTGTAATATAGTTTGAAATCAGCAACTGTGATAGCTCGAGCTTTGTTCTTCCTTCTCAAGATGGTCAAGAGATATAAGACAAATGCTCAGCGTCACTAATTATCAGGGAAATGCAAATCAAATGCACAAGGGATATACCCCATACCTCTTGTGATGGCTATTACCAAAAAGACAAGAAATAATAAGAGTTGGTGAGGATGTGGAGAAAAATAAACACTTGTACACTGTTGGTGGGAATGTGTATGGGTCCAACTCCCATGGAAAACCATTCTGGAAGTTTCTCAAGTTTACAAGAGAACTGTTGTCTGACTATTAATCCCTCTTCTGGGTATATATTCAAAGGAAATGAAATCATTATCTCAAAGTGAGATCTATACTCCCATGTTCATTGTAGCATTATTCACAGTAGCCTAAATATAGGAACAACCTAAGTGTCTGTCAACAGGAGAACATATTAAAACAATGAGACATGACATATAAATGTGAATGTTATTTAGCCATTAAAAACAGAAAGATATACTGCCATTTGTAGCAACATGGATGAAAATGGAGGGTATTATGCTAAGTGAAATAAGTCAGAACAAGACAAACAACACATGATCTCAATTATCTGGAATCTTAAAAAAAAAAAAAAAAGAACTCAGAAACAGAATAGGAAAGTGATTGCCAAGGTCTGGAGGATGGGGGAAATAGAGGTTTGTTAAAGGTTTGGAGAAGGCAATGGCACCCCACTCCAGTACTCTTGCCTGGAAAATCCCATGGACGGAGGAGCCTGGTCGGCCACAGTCCATGGGGTAGCTAAGAGTCGAACACAACTGAGCGACTTCACTTTCACTTTTCACTTTCATGCATTGGAGAAGGAAATGGCAACCCACTCCAGTGTTCTTGCCTGGAGAATCCCAGGGATGAAGGGAGCCTGGTGGGCTGCCATCTATGGGGTCGCACAGAGTCAGACATGACTGAAGCGACTTAGCAGCAGCAGCAAAGGTTACACATTTTCACATACAAAATTAAGGATCTATTATAAAGCAAGGTTACTATAACTAATATAACTGTGCTGTGCAATTGAAATTGTCGAAGAAAGTGGAACATACCTGCATTCTCTTCAAATAAGTAAAGGTAAACATGTGAGGTGATGACTACTACTGAAGTCAACAGATCTTTTATAATACACACATAAATGGTGGAGGGGTATCTGGACAGGGAATACTTCAAGAATACATCTATGGATACAGCAATTATCACAGAACACCAGCGGACTACTGGCAGTGGAAAGGAATATATGGATCCAGGCACAACTCAGAAGGATGAAAGAAAGAAGGAAGAAGGTGGAGGATAGCTAGCTGGAAAGGACTTGCACCTGGTGGAGGGGGAGCTGAAACAGGGGAGAGATCCATGCCTTAGGGATAAGGTTAGGTGAGAAGGGAGCATCTGAGGTTGTCAGAAAGTGAAGCAGGTAATCTATGACAGTCTGAATAGAGTGAGAACCACACAGAGAATCCAAGTCTTGGCCATATCTATCTCAGACAGGGTTGGGAGTCCACTGGTGTGCATGGCGGCTGGGAGCTACAGCGATGGGGATTGAAGAGCTATCTCAGAGTAAAGACAGCTGTTGACTGTGGCAAGATGGTCGGAGGGAAAGGGAGGGTGGAAATCCGTTATGGGGAATGCATTTGGAGGAAACCTGGGTGGCTGTGGAAGCAGGGTGCTACTGCTGAGTCACTCCCAAGAATGGAGTTATCACTGTAGCTTCTTTCTTTCCTCATGCAGGTGCCAGCAGCTGAGCAATAAAGACCCTAGTGAGAGTGTTTCTTTTAATGCCTGATGTGGCAAGCAATAGTGACAGAGCAACCAGGGAGGCACTTTGAGTACCAGCTGTTAGAAAATAAGCCTAATAGAACCATATGTCCTGAATCTGTGGTAGCTAGCTTCCTCAAATTTGATGCGATTGGGGGTCTCTGAAATCCCAGCAGGGGCATCACTTCCCATTTGGTACTCATGGAGGCAGACCCAAGTCCTCCAGGGGCAAACTCCTGTTGATGACCCACAGGCTATTGTGGGAATGAAACCACAATTGAGACCCAGAAATGCAGTGACTAAGGAAGAGTATCAAAAATCTTTCCATCAGATGTATAAGCTACAGAAAAAAAAAAAAAACACAAATGACAACTAGGTAGACTCTAGCCCATGGAATATACAAATGAAGATTCCATTAAAGAAATGCTCTAGATTTAGCAGTTGTGGACATTGGAGGCAAAAACATATGGAGCAGGGCCAAATTAAAGAATGAGCTCTCCACACAGCAGGTCCAGAGAACCACAGTTCATGTCCACAGTTCAAAAGCATCAGTTCTTCAGTGCTCAGACTACCTTATGGTCCAAATCTCACATTATACATGACTACTCGAAAAACCATAGCTCTGACTGCTACTGCTGCTAAGTCGCTTCAGTCATGTCAGACTCTGTGCGACTCCATAGACAGCAACCCACCAGGCTCCCCCATCCCTGGGATTCTCCAGACAAGAACACTGGAGTGGGATGCCATTTCCTTCTCCAATGCATGGAAGTGAAAAGTGAAAGTGAACTCACTCAGTCGACTCCTAGCGAACCCATGGACTGCAGCCTACCAGGCTGCTCCATCCATGGGATTTTCCAGTCAAGAGTACTGGAGTGGGGTGCCATTGCCTTCACCAATAGCTTTGATTAGATGGACTTTTGTTGGAAAAATAATGTCTCTGCTTTTTAATACGCTGTCTAAGCTTTTCTTCCAAGGAGCAAGCGTTTTTTAATTTCATGGCTGCAGTCACAATCCATAGTGATTTTGGAGTCCAAGAAAATAAAATTTGTCACTGTTTATACTGTTTCTCCATCTATTTGCCATGAAGTGATGGGACCAGATGCCATGATCTTAGTTTTTTTTGAATGTTGAGTTTTTTTTATTTATTTATTTTATTTATTTATTTTTTTAATTAATTTTTATTTTTTAGTTTGTTTTGCTTTACAATACTGTATTCGTTTTGTTACACATTGACATGAATTAGCCATGAGTGTACATGAACTCCCAATCCCGACCCCCACCTCCACCCTCCCGCCCCACACCCTCTCTCTGGATTATCCCCGTGCATCAGTCCCTAGCATCCTGCATCCTCCATCCTGCATCAAACCTGGACTGGCAATTCGTTTCGCTTATGATATCACACATGTTACATTGCCACTCTGCCAACCCATCCCACCCTCTTCCTCTCCCACAGAGTCCAAAAGGCCATTCTATACAACTGTGTCTCTTTTGCTGTCTTGCGTACAGGTTTATCATTACCATCATTCTAAATTCCATATATATGTGTAAGTATACTGTATTGATGTTTTTCTTTCTGGCTTACTTCACTCTGTATAATCGGCTCCAGCGTCATCCACCTCATTAAAACTGATTCAAATGTATTCTTTTTAATAGCTGAGTAATACTCCATTGTGTATATGTACCACAGCTTTCTTATCCATTCATCTGCTGATGGACATCTAGGTTGCTTCCATGTCCTGGCTATTACAAACAGTGCCGCGATGAACATTGGGGTACACGTGTCTCTTTCAATTCTGGTTTCCTCGGTGTGTATGCCCAGCAGTGGGATCGCTGGATCATAAGGCAGTTCTATTTGCAATTTTTTAAGGAATCTCCACACTGTTTTCCATAGTGGCTGTACTAATTTGCATTCCCACCAACAGTGTAAGAGGGTTCCCTTTTCTCCACACCCTCTCCAGCATTTATTGCTTGTTGACTTTTGCATCGCAGCCATTCTGACTGGCGTGAAATGGTACCTCATTGTGGTTTTGATTTGCATTTCTCTGATAATGAGTGATGTTGAGCATCTTTTCATGTGTTTGTTAGCCATTCGTATGTCTTCTTTGGAGAAGTGTCTAAACACTTCTCCAAAGAAGACATACGAATGAATGTTGAGTTTTAAGTCAGCTTTTTCACTCTCTTCTTTCATCTTCATCAAGAGGCTCTTAATTCCTGTTTGCTTTTGAGGTTATTAATATTTATCCTGGCAATCTTTATTCCAGCTTGAGTTTCATCCAGCCTGCATGCATGATATACTCTGCATATCAGTTAAATAAGCAGGGTGACAAAATACAGCCTCGATGTACTCCTTTTCCAATTTTGAACCACTCCATTGTTCCATGTCTGGTTCTAACTGTTGCTTCTTGACCTGCATACAGGTTTCTCAGGAAGCAGGTAAGGGTGTCTGGTCTCATCTCTTTCAGAATTTTCCAGTTGGTTGTGATCCACACAGTCAAAGGCTTTAGTGTAGTCAATGAAGCAGAAGTAGATTTATTTATTTGAAATCCCCTTGCTTTTTCTGTAATCCAAGACATGTTGGCAACTTGATGTCTGGTTCCTCTGCCTTTTCTGAATCCAGCTGTACATCTGGCAGTTCTCTGGAACATGCAAGATACTGGTAATATAATAATACTGAAATTCTCTATTGCTCAGTTCCTCAAGGGCCACCACTACTGGGGTCTTTCTCCATTGCTCATCCACAGACACCAGCATTGGCAAGAGAGAAGCTACAGTGGTTGCTCCATCCCATGGGAGTTACTCAGCAGTAGTGCCATATATGTAAGGCCAACTTTCCTCCCAAGGTATTACCCACCACAGACTTCCTCCGTCTGTCCAGTCAGGCCATTTCCCAATAGTCAGAAGCCGTCTTTATCCTGAGATTGCTTTCCAACCCACATAATTCCAATTCCCAGTTGCCCTGGACACCAGTGGACTTGCCACCCTATCCAGGATACATAAGATTGTGGCATGCTTGTCTGTGTGGTTCTTACTCCATTCAGTCTATCAAAAATCAGCTTCTTTACTCTCCAACAGCCTCAAATGCCTCCCTCTGTCTCAACAGATTGCCCCAGATGTGGGGATCTCTCCCCGACTTCTGTTCCCCCACTCCAACTACAGGTCAGTCCCACTCACTCTCCTCCTCTTTCCCTTTCTTTACTTCACCCTTTCAAGCTGTGGAGTGGATCCATATATTCCTTTCCAGTGGTCAGGGAATCCTACCCCTATTTAGCTGGCATTCTGTGAGAAATGCTGCAGCTATAAATGTGTTCTTGAGGCATCCATGGTGAGAGATGGACTCCATGTTCACTTACTCCTCGGCCATCTTGTCGACCTCAATTTATGTATGTCTTAGGAAAAAGTTTCAATTTCTGTTGACTTTAGTAACACCTCACATGTTTACCTTTTGTTGTTTGAAAAAAAAAAAGTTCCACTTTTTTTAAACCATTTCAATTTGCAACACAATCTTATCATTTATAGTTACCAAGCTATACATTAGATCTTCAGACCTTATTAATTTTATATTAGAAAATGTGTAACCTTTTACAAAACTCTCCCTATTTTCCAACCCTCCAGACTTTGGCCTCCAGACTTTCCTACTCTGTTTCTGACTTTCTCTCTCTCTTTTTCTTTTAAGATTTCAGATATTTATGAGATCATATGGAATTTATCTTTCTCTGACATTTCACTTAGCATAATGCCCTCCACTTTCATCCATGTTGCCAAAAATGATGATATATTTTTTTATTTGTTAAATAATATTCATATATATGTGTATATTATATATATATCTCACATCATATTGTTCTAATCTGTTCACCTGTTAACAGATACTTAGATTCTTCTTATACATTGACTACTGTGAATATGCTGCAATGAACATGAAAGTACAGATCTCACTTTGAGATAATGATTTTATTTCCTTTGAATATATTCCCAGAAGTGGGATTAATGGATCACATAGCAGTACTCTTTTAAATTTCTTGAGAAATCTTCCCAATGGTTTTCCATGGGAGTTACACAAATATACATTTCCACCAGCAGTGCACAAGAGCTCTGTTTTCTCCAAATTTCCACCAATGCTTGTTATTTAATACCTTTTGGTAATAGCCATTCAAACAGGTATGGAGTGATATCACTTGTGCTTTTGATTTGCATTTCCCTGAAAATTAGTGATGCTGAATATCTTATCATATACTTCTTGACCATCTGTATGTCTTATTAGGGGAAAAAAATGTCTATTCCATAGTGCTGTAGAATACATTTTGTATACTTTATTCCAATATACAATACTCAGTTGCTTACCCATATAGGAACAACAAACTATCAGAAAGAGAAATAAAGAAAACTATTCTGTTTACAATTGCATCAAAAAAAAAAAGGATAAAATACTTAGGAATGAATTTGAATGAAGTGTTGAAAGATAACAAAAACTTTGAAGACATTGATAAAGGAATTTTTTTTAAAAAGACACAAATAAAAGGAAACATATTCCATACTTAAGGATTAGAAGAAAATGATGGTTAAAATATCCATTCTGCCCAAATCTATCTATGGACTCAGGGCAGTCCCTTTTGAAATCCCAAGGAATTTTTCATAGGAACAGAGTAAAACAAATCTAGAACTTGTAGAGAACTACAAAGGACACTAAATAGCACAAAGATCTTGATCTAGAAGAACAAAGCTTGAGGCTTCACAGTTGCTAATTTCAAATTATATTACAAAGCTATACTAATCAAAACAAAATGATGTGTGCATGCTAAGTCGCTTCAGTCATGTCCAACTCTTTGCAAACGTATGGACAGTAGCCTGCCAGGCTCCTCTGTCCATGAGATTCTCCAGACAATAATACTGGACTGGCATGCAAACAAACACATAGATCAAAAGAGCATAACAAAGAAATCAGAAATAAACCCACACCCATATATTGTCTTGTTAGCTTATAACAAAAAAGCCAAGAATGTCCCATGGGGAAAAGATAGTCTATTCAATAAATGGTACTGGGAAAACTAGATGGTTCTATGGAAAAATAAAGAACTGTACAGAAAATGAATTAAAAACTTGAATGTAAGACCATAAACCATAAAAGTACAAGAAGAAAGAATTGAGGGTAGTCTCCTTGACACTGGTCTTTATGATGAGATTTTGGGTTTGACACCAAAAACAAAGGCAACATCTGCAGAAATAAACAAGTAGAACTACACCAAACACAAAATTTCTACACAGTAAAGGAACCCATCAACAAAACCAAACGACAAGCTATGGAATTAGAGAAAATATTTGCAAATCACATGTTTGAAAGCGTTTTAATACCCAGGAATATATGAGACTCCAATGTCTCAATAGCAAAACCCCTAAATAACCCAAATTTTAAAATGATATAGAAAGAGTAAGGGTTTAGATAAATCTGAAGATTAGACTGTAGATGAGAGACATGGCAAGCTTTTCCTTTCAGAACAACAAAAGTTTATGTCTTCCTTGCGATGCTTTCTTTCATCTCCATTCACTTGCTTGGTGATTGCAGTTCACAGTGTACATCCTTCACTCAAAAGCAATCACCTCACAGTGAACTCTAATATGTGGTAAGAAAAGCCCCACTGGACAAAAACTAATATTAACATATTTACTAATGAAACATATAAAAAGCAGTGCAATTGCCAGAGTTTAATAATCCATTTTCTCTACATTCCAAGCCAGGCTTCAACAGTATGTGAACCGTGAACTTCCAGATGTTCAAAATGGATTTAGAAAAGGCAGAGGAACCAGAGATCAAGTTGCCAACATCTATTAGATCACAGAAAAACTAAAAAAATTCCAGGAAAACATCTGGAACATTTATTGACTATGTCAAAGCCTTTGACTGTGTGGATCACAACAAACTGTGGAAAACTCTTAAAGAGATGGGAATACCAGACCACCTGGTATTCAGACCACCTGACCAGCCTCTTGAAAAATCTGTATGCTGATCAGGAAGCAGCAGTTAAAACTGGACATGGAACAACAGACTGGTTCCAAATCAGGAAAGGACTGTGTCAAGGCTGTATATTGTCACCCTGCTTATTTAACTTATATGCAGAGTACATTATGAGAAATGCCAGGCTCCATGAAGCACAAGCTGGAATCAAGATGGCCAGGAGAAATATCAATAACCTCAGATATGCAGATGACACCACCTTTATGCAAGAAAGAAAAAGAACTAAAGAACTTCTTGATGAAAGTGAAAGAGTAGAGTGAAAAAGTTGGCTTAAAACTCAACATTCAGAAAACTAAGATTATGGCACCCAATCCGATCACTTCATGGCAAATAGATGGGAACACAATGGAAACAGTGACAGACTTTATCTTTTTGGGCTCCAAAATCACTGCAGATGGTGACTGCAGCCATGAAATTAAAAGACGCTTACTCCTTGGAAGGCAAGTTATGGCCAACCTAGACAGCATATTAAAAAGCAGAGACATTATTTTGCCAACAAAGTTTCATCTAGTCAAAGCTCTGGTTTTTCAGTAGTCATGTATGGATGTGAGGTAGTACTGTAAAGGAAGCTGAGTGCTGAAGAATTGACGCTTTTGAACTGTGGTGTTGGAAAAGATTCTTAAGAGCCCCTTGGACTGCAAGGAGATCCAACCAGTCCATCCTAAAGGAAATCAGTCCTTAGTGTTCACTGGAAGGACTGATATTGAAGCTGAAACTCAAATACTTGGCCACCTGATGCAAAGACCTTGAAAAAACCCTGATACTGGGAAAGATTGAAGGTGGGAGGAGAAGGGGTTGGATGGCATCACCGACTCAATGGACATGAGTTTGAGTAGACTCTGGAAGTTGATGAGGGACAGAGAGGCTTGGCATGTTGCAGTTCATGGGATCACAAAGAATCAGACACAACTGAGTGACTGAACTGAACTGAACAGATTCTCTACATTAGGGGATCTCAATAGCATACAGATAGAAAATTATTTAAAATGGGAACATTAATGGATTATAATTTGGAGGGAGCTTATTTTTACCATTGTAATTTTATTCTTTTTAATTTTCTGGTACATCACACTAATATTTTATTAAAATTAATATCAACACATAGAGACACATAATACTGAAGTTATAGTGGATAGAGAAAGACAAAGACAAAATATGAGGCAGGAAGTGAAATTACAAAAAGTCAGCAATGGTATTAAATAAAGGGCTGTATTGCATAGAGAGAAAACAAAGTTCTCAAAGTTGTTTGAGGTACCAAGAACAAGCTAGATGTGAGGAAACAGCTTAAGTTGTATACCAGAAACTACATCAGAAAGACAATTAAGTTCATAGAAATATGTTGATGCTAAAAATCAAAATTTTAGCAAGAGAATAGGGTAGGGTAAGTTAAATATAGGTACGGAAATTCAGGATTAGAAGTAAATACGAAAGCAAATACACTAATGAACGTAGGGAAAAACAAACGACAAAAGATCTGAAACACAAATCATCAAGAGACTTGGTAGTCTGATCAAAAGAACAAGAAATTAAAATTTGAAAACCAAAGTAGAAACAAGTGTGTAAATGGTGGAACCAGAACATGCTGAGGAAACAAAGCTTGGGACTTAGTGGACCAGGGAACGAGAGACCCCAGCATCAAGAACAAAAATTCTGGAGCTAGGCTCCTGTCTATGAGTTTTGGGAACAGCCTCAACTTCAATGCTTGAGCACTGCAAAACCTTAAAGTTAACGTAGGTAGATTTTATAGTTACTATGACACCAAGTCAAAGAAAATAGTGTTTACTAGTTTACTTTGCTCATTAAACTATAAAGTTAGTGGATAGTTATCCAGGGATAATTGATGCCATCAGCTTACAGTGTGAATGACTCACTAAGACCCTCTTTAGTCATATACTGGATATATGGATATGTTCTATGATCACCAAATTATATTTTAACAGAAAAAACATATAGTGAGCCATCTACAAATAAATGATCAGTTACATTAGGACTAGGATATTCTGCTACACTATTGCCTCCTATAAAATATAATTTTGATAAGGCCCAAAGTTGTATGTGGGAATTAAGTATACATTTATATTTATGCATAACACATGAGTACATACACAGAAACATACGTACACCAACATGTCTATGTTATATGAGCTGTTATTCTCCTTGATTGTGGCAGTAAGCTCTGAAATGTTGGGAGAAATAGCCTCAAATCTCTCCGACATATTTCTTCTCTTTGAGAGCCCTCTTTTATTTTCATCACCTAATTTTAAATAACCATTTTATTCTTAGATATCATACCCCTTTATATCTGACTAAGAGCAGTGGAGGTGAGAAATAGATTTAAGGGACTAGATCTGATAGATAGATTGCCTGATGAACTATGGACGGAGGTTCATGACACTGTAGAGGAGACAGGGATCAAGACCATCCCCATGGAAAAGAAATGCAAAAAAGCAAAATGGCTGTCTGGGGAGGTCTTAGAAATAGCTGTGAAAAGAAGAGAAGTGAAAAGCCAAGGAGAAAAGGAGATATAAGCATCTGAATGCAGAGTTCCAAAGAATAGCAAGGAGAGGTATGAAAGCCTTCCTCAGCAATCAATGCAAAGAAATAGAGGGAAACAACAGAATGGGAAAGACTAGAGATCTCTTCAAGAAAATTAGAGATCCCAAGGGAACATTTCATGCAAAGATGGGCTCGATAAAGGACAGAAATGGTATGGACTTAACAGAAGCAGAAGATATTAGGAAGAGGTGGCAAGAATACACAGAAGAACTGTCAAAAAAGATCTTCAAGACCAAGATAATCATGATGGTGTGATCACTCATCTAGAGCCAGATATTCTGGAATTTGAAATCAAGTGGGCTTTAGAAAGCACCACTACGAACAAAGCTAGTGGAGGTGATGGAATTCCAGTTGAGCTATTTCAAATCCTGAAAGATGATGCTGTGAAAGTGCTACACTCAATATGCCAGCAAATTTCGAAAACTCAGCAGTGGCCACAGGACTAGAAAAGGTCAGTTTTCATTCCAATCCCAAAGAAAGGCAATGCCAAAGAATCCTCAAACTACTGCACAATTGCACTCATCTCACATGCTAGTAAAGTAATGCTCAAAATTCTCCAAGCCAGGCTTCAACAATACATGAACTGTGAAGTTCCAGATGTTCAAGCTGGTTTTAGAAAAGGCAGAGGAATCAGAGATCTAATATTCAACATCCGCTGGATCATGGAAAAAGCAAGAGAGTTTCAGAAAAACATCTATTTCTGCTTTATTGACTATGCCAAAGCCTTTGATTGTGTGGATCACAATAAACTGTGGAAAATTCTGAAAGAGGTGAGAATACCAGACCATCTGACCTGCCTCTTGAGCAAGCTATATGTAGGTCAGGAAGCAACAGTTAGAACTGGACATGGAACAACAGACTGGTTCCAAATAGGAAAAGGAGTACGTCAAGGCTGTATATTGTCACCCTGCTCATTTAACTTCTATGCAGAGTACATCATGAGAAACACTGAGCTGGAAGAAGCACAAGCAGGAATCAAGATTGCTGGGAGAAATACCAATAACCTCAAATATGCAGATGATACCATCCTTATGGCAGAAAGTGAAGAGGAACTCAAAAGTCTCTTGTTGAAAGTGCAAGAGGAGAGTGAAAAAGTTGGCTTAAAGCACAACATTCAGAAAATGAAGACCATGGCATCCAGTCCCATCACTTCATGGGAAATAGATGGGGAAACAGTAGAAACAGTGTCAGACTTTATTTTTTTGGGCTCCAAAATCACTGCAGATGGTGACTGCAGCCATGAAATTAAAAGACGCTTACTCCTTGGAAGAAAAGTTATGACCAACCTAGATAGCATATTCAAAAGCAGAGACATTACTTTGCCAACTAAGGTCCGTCTAGTCAAGGCTATGGTTTTTCCTGTGGTCATGTATGGATGTGAGAGTTGGACTGTGAGGAAAGCTGAGCACTGAAGAATTGATGCTTTTGAACTGTGGTGTTGGAGAAGACTCTTGAAAGTCCCTTGGACTGCAAGGAGATCCAGCCAATCCATTCTTTTTTTTTTTTTTCCTACCAGTCCATTCTGAAGGAGATCAGCCCTGGGATTTCTTTGGAGGGAATGATGCTAAAGCTGAAACTCCAGTACATTGGCCACCTCATGTGAAGAGTTGACTCATGGAAAAAGACTCTGATGCTGGGAGGGATTGGGGGCAGGAGGAGAAGGGGATGACCAAGGATGAGATGGCTGTATGTCATCACTGACTCGATGGACGTGAGTCTGAGTGAACTCCAAGAGTTGGTGATGGACAGGGAGGCCTGGCGTGTTGAGATTCATGGGGTTGCAAAGAGTCGGACACGAATGAGTGACTCTACTGAACTGAACTGAAGAGCAAAGAAAACCCAGGAAATGCTGATATCTTATCCTTAACCAAATTACCCCTCTTTGATAAACTGGAAAATAATATCATGTTCAGAGCTCATTCAAAATGATGAAATCTCATTTGTCAGTCCTTGTCCATTCTGAAGGAGATCCACCCTGGTACCCTGGTACCCTGGTATTTCTTTGGAAGGAATGATGCTAAAGCTGAAACTCCAGTACTTTGGCCACCTCATGTGAAGAGTTGACTCTGGAAAAGACTCTGATGCTGGGAGGCATTGGGGGCAGGAGGAGAAGGGGATGACAGAGGATGAGATGGCTGGATGGCATCATGGACTCGATGGACGTGAGTCTGAGTGAACTCCGGGAGTTGGTGATGGACAGGGAGGCCTGGCGTGCTGCGATTCATAGGGTTGCAAAGAGTCGGACACGACTGAGTGACTGAACTGAACTTAACTGAACTGTCCTACCTAAAGTTTGCTCACTTCAGTCTTAAATCCTGATTAATCACAAAGGTCAACAGCCATGTTATTCTTTTAAAATCCGATTTTCAATATAATTACATTTTCAGTTTCATGGGAAAAAATGCATTTTAGTAAAACTTGATGGCAGTGTGAAAGTTAAAGCAGATCTGACTCTGGTTAATTTTATTGAGATATTTAAAAAATTCCCTTCTCAGAAACATTTTTATGAGATATTCAAAGTAAAATAATTTTAAAAGCAAAAATATTAGCATATTTAGATGAAAAGGATATTTGCTCGTCCTCTGATATTCTTCTTATACTAAGGCAAATGCATAACCACTTTTGAAAATGCTATTGAGAGTTATTTTTATGCAACTGAAATAACACTATATAAAATAGATCATGGTTCATCTAACAACCATGGGGTGTTTATATTTTTAGTGCAGGATATCAGAAGATTTGAGTTTTGTTAAATTTCAAAGGAGAATTATCATCCTCAATTTACATATACTTGAAGCTTCTACTATGTTATTTCCTTCTTGTAATAATTATGATCACTAAGGTAAGTAGAGAGTGTGTGTGTGTGAGAGAGAGAAAAGAAGATAGGATGAGAGGAAGGAAGGTAGGAATGCAGGAGGAAAGAGAGAGATGGGAGAGAAAAGAGAGGCAGGGCAGAGAAGAAGGAGAGGAGAAAGAAAAAAAGGACAAAGGAAGGAAAAGAAACACAAGCAAATCCATACTTGAACATAACCGAAGAGTAACAGTAAATGGCATTAACTCTAGAGGACAGGTAATGTCAAGAAAAAAATGATGAGAATGACAGTTCTGTACTGTATGGCTCTTAGTCTAAGAGAAGAGTATAATAATATTCTGTTGGGTGTATAAAACTCTGTTAGGAACTCGACCATCATTCTAGGCAAATCCCGTTTATTTAACTTCTATGCAGAGTACATCATGAGAAATTCTGGGCTGGAGGAAGCACAAGCTGGAATCAAGATTGCCAGGAGAAATATCAATAACCTCACATATGCAGATGACACCACCCTTATGGCAGAAAGTGAAGAAGAAATAAAGAGCCTCTTGATGAAAGTGAAAGAGTAGAGTGAAAAAGTTGGTTTAAAGGTCAACATTCAGAAAACGAAGATCATGGCATCCAGTCCCATCACTTCATGGCAAATAGATGGGAAAACTGTGGAAGCAGTGGCTGACTTTATTTTTCTGGGCTCCAAAATCACTGTAGATGGTGACTGCAGCCATGAAATTAAAAGACACTTACTCCTTGGAAGAAAAGTTATGACCAACCTAGACAGCATATTAGAAAGCAGAGATATCACTTTGTCAACAAAGGTCCATCTAGTCAAGCTATTGTTTTTCCAGTGGTCATGCATGGATGTGAGAGTAGGACTATAAAGAAAACTGAGTGCCAAAGAATGCTTTTCAACTGTGATGTTGAAGAAGACTCTTGAGAGTCCCTTGGACAGTAAAGAGATCCAACCAGTCCATCCTAAAGGAGATCAGTCCTAGGTGTTCATTGGTAGGACTGGTGTTGAAGCTAAAATCTCAGTACTTTGGCTACCTGATGCGAAGAGCTGACTCATTTGAAAAGACCCTGATGCTGAGAAAGACTGAGGGCAGGAGGAGAAGAGGATTAACGAGGAGATATTGGTTGGGTGGCATCACTGACTCAATGGACATGGCTTTGCGTGGACTCCAGGAGTTGGTGATGGACAGAGAGGCCTGGTGTGCTGTGATTCATGGGGTTGCAGAGTCGGACATGACTGAACAACTGAACTGAACTGAACTGAACTGAAAGGGAGAGGAAACTCTCAGAAAGGAAAAACACAGAGAAGAGGAATCCCATATTCCATGTAAATTTCTGGCTGACCTCTGTATGTGGCAGACTCTACACAGCACAGCTAAGGATTAAATAACTGACACAAGGTTTGAATTGCCATCTAAGAAATGGTGTTTAAAGTGTGAGTCTTGTTAAATTACTCACTAGCTAAAACAAATAAGCAAAAAGCAATTCTTTGCAATAGATTATAACAAAATCTAAACACAATATGACATTTACAATGATGAGTGGAAATAGTCATTATGGAATTACTTGACATATGAGGAAACAGGAAAATGTCATTGATTATCTTTTCAAAAAACAATTAGCAGAGATGACTGTCCATCTGCTGAGATAGAAATTGGTGACTAAATCATCTCTGATAACTGCAAAGACTTTAAAAGTGAGCAGAACAAGTAGATAATGTCAATTTTCTAGGGTCACTGCTGTCATGCAAAGACAAAATATTTTTTCTCTGTTAGTAATGGCAATGACCTCTGTAAGCACAGGAGCATCACAGCTACTGATGTGGTCCCTGTTACACACATGCAAACCAAGAGCTCACATCTTTGTGTGATGTGACATGAGGAAGTGAAAAAGGGGTAGTATTTTTGCCCAGTTACTTTCATCTGCTAATCATGGGGCTTGGGAAAATCACTTACACTGTCTAAGTCTTGTTATTTCATTAATACAATTTCATGATAATGATGAACATCATTGAAAAGGACCCTGGTGCTGGGAAAGATTGAAGGCAACAGGAGAAGGGGGCAGCACAAGATGAGACAGTTAGATAGCATCACTGACTCAGTGGACATGAATTTGAGCAAACTCCAGAGTAAATGACAGGGAGCCTGGCACGCTGTAGTCTATGGGGTGACAATCAGACAGGACTTAGCTATGTTCAGCAACAACAGCACAATGAAGGTCAAAGCTATTTCAAAAGGTTAGTGTGAAACACAAATTTTACAAAATTTTTAAAGCTTTTGGCAAAGTATCAGGAAATGTATGTGGATTCAAGCTACAGTATCCTTTTATTCTTAGAATTCTCTTTGTACTTTATAGTAGCAATATCAGTCAAGTGTTCATTCTTACCCAGCGTGATGGTAAAATCACAGAGATCAACTGTGTTTTCTTGCCATTTTAGTGTCTAAAATGCAACCAGTAGTCAATGTATAGTGAAAAAATTACGAACTCCTAGAGAGCTTTGCTGCTAAGAGTCTGCAGAAAGTCACAAGACATTAAACTCTTTTATGAAAATGACCTAAACACTCTGGCTCAGGATTAATTTAAGCTCTAAATGTTTGCAGAGCACAAGAGCACTTCTGAGAGCAATACAAAAATGCAGGGAGTAACTGACTTCTCCAACTATTTATCTGTGCAAATATCACCGTGCATCTAAATTTACATAGTGGAAGGTTCTGCCTCTTCCCCATCCCAGCTACTCCAGCACCAAATCCTGCTCAGAGCAATGGGGAGAGAGAAGTCTTCCCTGGACAGCATGGCTTTTGCTATCCAAAGGTGAATAGATCATCTCAGAGTGGCTCATGCTTTTATTTAAGCAGGGCCACACCTGCTCCTGCTCCTGCTCCTGGTGATGTCAAATCTGCTCTTGTGCCAGAATGTGGTCTCCACACTCATCTGTTCCAACTCTGACAACTATGAGATTCCCCTTCCAAAATGATTTACCTTGTAGTCACAGTGTCCAACTATATCCAGTACCTCTCCAGGGAAATATTCCATGAATTTGTAAGTGCTGTACTTCTTGCTTACTTAGAGAAGGAACCTTTGTGTAAGTGACTGGGCTATATTATCCTTTAAACAAGAAGGCTGCATCATCCAAATTTCACGTAATACAATTTCTAGGTCAAGAAGGCGTCAGCTCCTAAGATAGGGCAATGGAAGGAGGGATGAGTTTTGTGAAATTTCAAAGATCCTTAAAGAGTGAAATGGCTGTTTCAATTTCCTTTCATTCACTTTAATGTTTAAAGTTCCAAAGTAAATTTAAAGCACCTGTATCTGTCAGCTTGGACTGCTTTAGAATACCATAGACTCAGTGGATTAAACAACAGAAATTTTCTCACAGTTCTGGTGGCTGAAGGTCCCAGATCAGGGTGCCAATGAGGTCAAGCTCTGGTAAGAACTCTTTTCTCAATTTGGCTTCTGCCTGTATCCTCACAGGGTGAGAGAGTGGGAAAGAGACAGAGGAAATGACAGAGACACAGAGATGAAAGAGAGATGAACACAAGAGAAAACTCTCTTGTGTTTCTCTTCATAGAGACACTGGATCAGTGTTCCACTCTATGAGCTCATTTAACCTTAATTAATCTTCATAAAGGCCCTTTACAACACACTACGCTGGGATTCAGGGCTTTATCATATGAATTTGGGGGAGACACATTCAGTCCATAACAGTAGCTGACTTAAAGGACTCTTAGGTGGGGCTGGGAAAAGGAAGCATGTTAATTTTTTGGTCCTTCTGTGTCTCTCTGGGCATTCTTCACCCAGCCCACGGTCAATACCCAATCAATGAGAACTGCACGGCAGTGAACTGGGTGGATGGAACATGTTAGACAAAGCTGAATGCTTGTCATGGAAACAATAACCATTTTTTAACTGCTATAGTATATTGTTGTAAGATTTGCAGGGAATAGGTTTAGAACTAAAATAAATGGGTGGGTTTAGAATTGGGGATAATTATTCTCTTTCTGATGAAGTTATCTTAAAGTAGTGTGTAAACTCTTAGATTAATCAAGGAGCCCACAGTAGAGCAGACACCTTAAAAAAAAAAAAAAGTGGTGCTCAATGTTTCTATTAAACTCATGTAATTCTTTTTATTCACTAGCTTTTCTTTCATCCTCCATTTTTGACTGTCATCTTTTTTTCCAAATCTCCAAGTAATCTCTTTAAATGTTCAGAGGTTTGTTTAGCTTTTCCTCTATCAGCATGTTAGCTAGTTTTGTGTTCTTATTCTCAATCCACTGCTTAGTATTTCTTAGAACTTTGAGAATTCATGTTTTTCTATCATTCTGTCACCATCAACAACATTGTATTCTGCATCTATAATGAACACTAAGCTATAGGTATTTGGATTCAGAGATTAGTCAAAGAAAAGTTATAATTTTATAACTCCTTTTAAAGGAGTATATTGGTTCCAATCAACAGTAAACAAGAGATTGAATGGCAACGTATAGGTATATAGGTACTACATTTGGTTCAAATACTAAAAAAAATGGCACTTAATAAAACATTTACTATTTCAAATTTGTGGCATTTTTAGTGTTTGTTATCCAAATATTAACCGTGAGAAGGATAATATTAAACAAGAGGAGTAAAGAAGGGAAGAGACTGAGATTTAGAGAGCTAGATAAAAAACTGTTTATAGGGATAATGGAAAGAAAAAGTAGGAAAAAGAAAGGCTTTCAATTTGTATGTGCTCCTCATTAAAAAAAAATATATACATCTATCAAATGTGTTAGTATTCTAGTAATGGGTTTGTTTATTGAATGCCCATATAACAGTGAAAAGCGAAAGTAAAGTCACTCAGTTGTGTCCGACTCTTGAGACGCCATGGACTGTAGCCTACCAGGCTCCTCTGTCCGTGGGATTCTCCAGGCAAGAATACTGGAGTAGGTTGCCATTTCCTTCTCCAGGGGATCTTCCCGACCCAGGGAGCGAACCGGGGTCTCCAGCATTGCAGACGCTTCACCGTCTGAGCCACCAGGGAAGCCCCATATAACAGTAACTCTTTGAATTTGTTTGATCATTTCTAGGATACAGTGTATGCCCAGGGAAAAGACTTTGATCTCTTCAATAGCTGCCACACCTCCTCCCTCTCTCCCCTCAAAGTAAACAAGAAGCTGTACAAAGTTGGGTCTTTTATCCAGATTTTCATCCAAGCAACTGAGAGAGTACCTCGTGTTACCAGGCTTCAGATTATTAGAGCAATGGGAACTGCACATGCAGAGAAAGGTAGAAGAATAACAAGCAATCAAAGAGAAATTATATTATGCAGTTGATAAAGTTTGAGTAAAATCGAGGGATAATTAAAGATCTGCAGCAGCAAAATAAATAACAGATCTATAAATTGTCCATGCAGACAACTTTATTTCAGTCAATGCATTAGACCCTGGATTGCAGCTATTACTGTATGAAAACATGAACTGACTGGAACTTCCATGTATAAAGTATAAGATTTGCAGAATCCATTGATATGTAAGAAACACAACCTCAGTTTTGAGTATTCCCTGTTACTAGTGACTCCTGGAGTCACTCTTATACCGTACCACTTGAGCCATCGCTTCTGAATTTCTAGGCTCTCCTGATTCTGCTTCTGCCTCTCTGACACCTCCTTCATTCTTCATTCTCAATGACTATTCTGTCATCTTTTATTCTTAATCATAAGTCTCCCCACCAATGGCCTATAAAATTTTGTCTTGCTTCTCATGGCTGCAACAGTTGCCTCTGTTCTGATGACAACACAATCTCTATATCAAGCTTCAATCATTTATTCCAACTTTTTCTCATTATAATCTCTCCTTTTTGATTCCCTGCGCTAATCTCAGTCCTGACATTATTTAAAATATTTTCACATTCATCCCCACTTAAATACAATCTGTTCTCTCTATACAACATTGTAATGATACCAGCATTCTTTCCATCTGCTAAGCTCCTTAATAATGAGGATGATAGAATAAGGAAGAGGAGTTTTTTTTTTCTTCCTGTTTTTATATTTATTTTTCAATTTTTTAATGTAAATTTATTTATTTTAATTGGAAGTTAATTAATTTAAGTTTTTTGAGAGCTGTTACATTGCCATACAATTTACAAAGTGCTTTGTGTTTATTACTGTGTTTAATCCTCACAAAAAAATCCTGGAACACAGTGAATGTTATTATACTTCCTGAGATATGGAAACCAAGGCTCAGAAAAGTTATCAAGTTCTGCCAGTCACACAGGTAGTAGGTAGTGAATCTGGGTTTCATCCAACTCAGAGCTCTCACTCTTCCTCTTTAAGCTACAACACCCCCAGGAAAACTATGCTGCCACTCACCCTAGAGTCTGAATTTCATTTCAGCTCCCTTACTCTCACATCCTATCATATTTCCATTGCAATGTCTATCTGATTCTTCTCTGCTCTTCATTTATTGTACCACTAAAGTATTTCAAGAAATCAAGCCTTTTAATTAGAGATACTCAGCCCCTGGGAGTTTCATGCTCAATCCTGGTAGTAATTCAGGCGAGAAAACCCTCCATTGTGAATCCCACTGATGCTGTTACTAAAGACAATACTGTGTCATTTTCCATCCCTACACAGGTCAACAGAACAGACTGCTCTGATGTCAGCATGGAGGTTGCTGTTGGGACCATTTGAGGAAAGCGTATTTAGGAATGTCATGTCTTCTTCATTGTCCCTTTCTTGTAATATCATAAAACAAACTACCAATCAGATAATGAATACATTAGTGAGTGATTTGATTCATTAACACAAATGAATCCTTGGGTGAAAATGAGGTGGGCACAGGTAGAATTCATGTTTTCTGGATTCAGGTACTCCAGGCACATACTGAGTTTCAACAAGATACTTGGATTTCTCTCCCTGGACTAGTATAGCATTCAAACATAAAAGAACTCATTGAGTGGATGGTAGAATTTCAGAAGGAAAAAGGAAATTCTTCATGTTATATATTAGAACTTATCAAAAGGATTAGGTACCAAAATAAATGAAATTTTTAAAAATAATTCTGCAGAGTGGAAACTCAGTTCAGTTCAGTTCAGTCGCTCAGTCGTGTCCGACTCTTTGTGACCCTATGAATCACAGCATGCCAGGCCTCCCTGTCCATCACCATCTCCCGAAGTTCACTCAGACTCATGTCCATCGAGTCAGTGATGCCATCCAGCCATCTCATCCTCTGTTGTCCCCTTCTTCTCATGCCCCCAATCCCTCCCAGCATCAGAGCTTTTCCAATGAGTCAACTCTTCGCATGAGGTGGCCAAAGTACTGGAGTTTCAGCTTTAGCATCATTCCTTCCAAAGAAATCCCAGGGTTGATCTAACTTATATGCAGAGTACATCATGAGAAACGCTGGACTGGAAGAAACACAAGCTGGAATCAAGATTGCCGGGAGAAATATCAATAATCTCAGATATGCAGATGACACCACCCTTATGGCAGAAAATGAAGAGGAACTAAAAAGCCCATTCATGAAAGTAAAAGAGGAGAGTGAAAAAGTTGGCTTAAATCTCAACATTCAGAAAACGAAGATCATGGCATCTGGCCCCATCACTTCATGGGAAATAGATGGGTAAACAGTGGAAATAGTGTCAGACTTTATTTTGGGGGGCTCCAAAATCACTGCAGATGGTGATTGCAGCCATGAAATTAACAGAGGCTTACTCCTTGGAAGAAAAGTTATGAGCAGCCTAGATAGCATATTCAAAAGCAGAGACATTACTTTGCCGACTAAGGTCCATCTAGTCAAGGCTATGGTTTTTCCAGTAGTCATGTATGGATGTGAGAGCTGGACTGTGAAGAAGGCTGACCACCGAAGAATTGATGCTTTTGAACTGTGGTGTTAGAGAAGACTCTTGAGAGTCCCTTGGACTGCAAGGAGATCCAACCTGTCCATTCTGAAAGAGATCAGCCCTGGGATTTCTTTGGAAGTTAAATAAGCAGGGTGACAATATACAGCCTTAACATACTCCTTTTCCTATTTGGAACCAGTCTGTTGTTCCATGTCCAGTTCTAATTGTTGCTTCCTGGCTAGCATACAGATTTTTATCATGTTACATTTTATGATATTACAACTTTTACCACCTTCAGGAACTTTTGCATACACAAATGAATAAGAAACTTTTTTAGTTCAGTTGCTCTGATGAAAAATCACATGTTATGAAACTCACTGAATTATGCTTACTTTAATGAGATTGTTTCCTATGGTTGTTTAGGAAAAAATCCTTCTGAGGAGGGTGCTCATTTTGTGTGCTCCTGGAATGGCCCTCTGAATCACCTAGTCACAGAACTGAGAGGAGTGAAAGGAGCCCCAGATGCTCTCTTACAGAGGGCCAGAAGAATTGAGAATGTACACAAAGTATTTCAGAAAGGCATGGAAACTATAACTGACCAGGTGAGCAGACTCCTAAGGTTTCTTTGCTTTTCTCATGAATGAAAGGGATGACCTCTGTAATGAGGAATGAACTTTGAAGTTTCTCACTTTAAAGGAACAAGATTCAGGCCTTCTGTATTCTAGATTTCTAATACATAAAGCAAGAGCATAGTCATTCATAGCGATAGATTCTACTGTAAGTGAATCAGAAGTCAACTGCAATTTTTGACATGTGCAGCCTTCCCTGCAATGCACACAATTCCACCAAAAAAACTTGCCTCTTCCTGGGCATAGGAGATTGAGATATTTTAAAGGGTAAGAGAACCAGAGAACAGAATTTCCAAGATAAATGTTTTCTTCAAAGTATATCCTGGTACACTTGCTAATGAAATTTTGCTCATATATTATCTTTATTCTCTTCAAACCAAAGGATGAGAGTGGGAAGGAAGAAGAGAGAAAGTCAAAATTGAATTCATACTTGAGTTCTGCTTCTAGTTTTTAGATTACTAACGGATTTCTGATTTGCTGGCTCCAAAACCCATGTCTGCTGCTGCTGCTGCTGAATCGCTTCAGTCGTGTCTGACTCTGTGTGACCCCATAGACGGCAGCCCACCAGGCTCCCTTGTCCCTGGGATTCTCCAGGCAAGAACATTGGAGTGGGTTGCCATTTCCTTCTCCAGTGCAGGAAAGTGAAAAATGAAAGTGATGTTGCTCAGCTGTGTCTGACTCTTCGCGACCCCATGGATGGCAGCCCACCAGGCTCCTCCACCCATGGGATTTTCCAGGCAAGAGGACTGTCTAGAGACTTTCAAGTCTCTTTCCCCAATCTTAATTTGATAATTAGATGGGAGAAGAGAAAATACTAATAAAACTCATAATAACTCATTATCTTTTGGGGCTTAGATTCATCCTGGAGTCAAGGAGAATGTGACTTATCCCTTGTGGTCAGGACTCCCATTCCTGCAGACAAATAAAGATGCATGTCAAACTGCTTTTTATAACCTGCTCTGGTGCCTACACAGTGATTCATGTAAGATTAGCAATTACTTCAATCACCTGAATTGCCCAAATCATCTACAAAAACAACTGCTAGTCCACATCTATCCCATTCATTTCTGAGATGATTTTTAGTGATGCATCCTATAACAAGCTCCTTGAGTTTTACAGCTTTTTAATGCATGCTTGAGTGTAAAGGGTCTTGTCTTAAAAAATAAAAAGACCACATATAAGAAGGCAATTTGTCAAAGTTTCTTGTTTTCATTTATTAGAAAAGTAAAAGAAAATCCATCCCTACATTTGAGAGAATGAAGTTCTGATTAAAATTTGTCAAAAATAGCAGAAGCTATCATTACATAGAAGACCATTAAAAGCTTACTTTAGAATTATAGCAAATTATTCTGGGTCAAGTTATTAGAATCAATGAATGAGATAATTATTCATTGCTGTGGTTATGCTAACAAGACTGAATTCACATTCTTTATGAAAGCCAGCCATGTACTGTCAGCCAACTTTCATGGTGTTATTATACCAGACAATATAAGTGCTGTGCACCTTTCTACCCAAATAGCATGAGGTTTACTGAAATATCTAGATATCATTAAACTTCTGTCTTAGTCCTTCTGGGGTGCTAAAATAAAATATCACAGACTTATTAACAATGGAAATGGATTTCCACAACGGCATCAGGCAGGGCCCTCTTCTTACTATAGCCTCCCATCAGGATACGGCTACGGAGCTCTTTGTGTCTCTTACATAGGTAACTAGGATTGATTTTCTTTAGGACTGACTGGTTAGATCTCCTTGCAGTCCAAGGGGCTCTCAAGAGTCTTCTCCAACACCGCAGTTTAAAGCATCAGTTCTTCAGTGCTAAGCCTTCTTTATGGTCCAACTCTCACATCCATGCATGACTACTGGAAAAACATAGCTTTGACTAGATAGAACTTTGCTGGCAAAGTACTGCCTCTGCTTTCTAGTATGCTGTCTAGGTTGGTCACAGTATTTCTTCCAAGGAGCAAGTGGCTTTTAAATTCATGGCAGCAGTCACCATCTGCAGTGATTTTGGAGCCCAGAAAAATAGTCTCTTACTGTTGCTGTTGTGTCCCCATCTATTTGCCATGAAGAGATGGGACCAGATGCCCTGATCTTAATTTTCTGAATGTTGAGTTTTAAGCCAGTATTTTCACTCTCCTCTTTCACTTTCATCAAGAGGCTCTTTAGTTCCTCTTTGCTTTCAGCCATAAGAGTGGTGTCATCTGCATATCTAAGGTTATTGATATTTCTCCCGGCAATCTTTGATTCCAGCTTGTGCTTCATCCAGTCTGGCATTTCACATGATGTACTCTGCATATAAGTTAAATAAGCAAGGTGACAATATATAGCCTTAACGTACTCCTTTCCCAATTTGGAACCAGTCTGTTGATCCATGTCCAGTTCTAGCTGCTGCTTCTTGACCTGCATATAGATTTCTCAGGAGGTAAGTAAGGTGTCTGGTATTCCCATCTCTTTCCAAATTCTCCGCAGTTTGTTGTGACCCACACAAAGGTTTTAGTGTAGTCAATGAAACGGAAGTAGATGCTTTTTCTGGAATTTTCTTGTGTTTTCTATGATTCAATAGATGTTGGCAATTTGATCTCTGGTTCTTCTGCCTTTTCTAAATCCAGTTTGAACATCTGGGTGTTCTAGGTTCACATACAGTTAAAGCTTAACTTGGAAAATTTTGAGCATTATTTTGCTGGCATGTGAAATGAGTAAAATTGTGTGGTAGTTTAAACCTTCTTTGGCATTGCCTTGCCTTAAGATTAGAATGAAAACTGACCTTTTCCACCCTACTGCATAGTTGTGTGTGTGTGTGTGTGTGTGTGTGTGTGTGTGTGTTTAACTGAGGAAAATGTTCCCATTCACACAGCTCACCACCTGCAAGTATTCTCCACAGCCTCTCTGTTCCCTCACTCTGCAAGCACCCTACAGGAGAAAACTTATTATCTTAAGGTCAGCTGCTGACTAGCTGACCCACAGGAAACCCATGTATCATAAACACTCCAAAGAATTGAATGGCATCTGACTGGTATGCATCTGACACCCTCTGGAGTCTATGGACAATTCTCCACCTGGTCACATAGACACAGAGTAGATCAGAAAGTTGGATACATAAAGATACATTTATCTGAGGAGTGAGATTCCATTATCTCCTCCTTTTAGAACCATGAGTAGTTATCCTTGTCAATAGTGATTTGGCCTTACAAACATCCCGGGCTAGGTCCTCTGAATTGCAAAACCCTCTTTATAGACTTAGTCTCTATTGAGACTGGAGCAATGCCACTGGATTAGGGTTGCTCAGCTTGTTCAACTGCCTCCCACAACCTTTGATGAAGGTCAATCTCTTGATCAGCTCACCTGAGAAAGCAATGGTGTTGCTGGACTGGTTTTGCAGCATCCTGAAGGCATTAGCAGGAATTCCTAGACAATATACAATGGGAAATATTTCCTCCAACATCTGATAGTGACAAAATAAAAAGGCAAAGGAAAAGGGGACAAAGAGTAAAATAAGAAGATGATAGTACTTTGTCGCTCAGTTGTGTCCGACTCTTTGCGACCCCATGGACTGTATCCTACCAGGCTCCTCCCTCCATGGGATTCTCCAGGCAAGAGTACTGGAGTGGGTTGCCATTTCCTTCTCCAGGGGATCTCCTGACCCAGGGATCGAACCCGGGTCTTCTGCATTGCGGGCAGACGCTTTAACCTCTGAGCCACCAGGGAGAGTGATATAAGCAAAGAAAAACAGAAGAAGGAAAGTGAGTAAAGACTTGGATTATGAAGAATGAAATGCTATTTGAACACTATAATTGGTGAAGACCCAAATACATATGTTTTAACTTTTATACTCTGAGACCAAATATCGTCACTGTTTCCTTGGTAGCACAGTAGATAAAGAATCTGCCTGCAATGCTGGAGACCTGGGTTCAAATCTGGGTCAGAAAGATCCCCTGGAGAAGGAAATAGCAGCCCATTTGAGTAATCTTGGCTGGGAAATCCCATGGACAGAGGTGTCTGGCTGCCTACAGTCCATGGGATCACAAGAGTTGGACACAACTTAGCGACTAAACCACCAAATATTCTTTCTCCTTTTACTTTCATTTCCTCTTCTCTTTTTTTGAAATTGCCCTTTGTTTATAGGTATTCTTTTGTTGCTATTAATTGAATTGCCATAGTTCTAGAGATGAACAAAACTTGATGCCATTTCAGCTAAGAATTCAAGGCAATTTTCTTCTGTTGTACAAAGGAAGCTTTCATATTCACACAGGAACACTGTCCAGCAAAACCAACCTCTTTGCTCATGTGTGCTTAGTTGCTCAGTTGTGTCTCTTTGCGACCCCATGGACTGTAGCCCACAAGGTTCCCCTGTCCATAAGGATTCCCCAGGCAAGAATACTGGAGTGGGTTGCTAGCCCTCCTCCATGGGATCTGCCCAACTGAGGGACTGAACCCACGTCTCCCACATTGCAAGTGGATTCTTTACCATCTGAGCTACCAGGGAAGTCCATGAATACTAGAGTGGATAGCCTATCCCTTCTCTAGGGTAACTTCCCGATCCAGAAATTGAAGTGGAATCTCCTGCATTGCAAGTGGATTCTTTACCAATTGAGCTGCCAGGGAAGCCCTCTTCCCTCATAGCCAGGGATATTTTTACCTGAGTCCTACTCCTGCCTCTAGCTGTGATGACCCAAGCCTTTCAGAATGTGACAAAATACTCCAAATCAATCTATCAATTTCTTTTTGACTCTTGCATGCATGCTTTCTTATATTTGTGCTTTCTTCTTTGAAAGGCAAAAGACTATGGGTAAAATCCATATGCACTTTCTTTCCAAATCATCTATTGCTGAAAACATTTAATTTTATTGCATTACCCACTTAAGTTTCTTTCCTTCAATGTCTACGTATTTCCAGAAGAGAGGATGATATTTATTAGGAGAGAAATTTGGCAATAAGGAAAAATGAAACTGTAGGAAACATACACTCACAACTTACCAACAAACATCTTCATGTATTCATCTCTTATAAAGTTTATTCAAAGTGTAAAAATAAGATTTTGGATCAAGAACAGAGGTGGTGATTTTGAAAGACCTCTCCAAGCTTGACCATAACATGTAAACTGAACACTGTAGACTTCAGACAATATTGAGCAGAGCCGTAGGTGTTCTGAAGAGAGAGCAAGAAGTAGCTGAAAAGAGGATATTTGGCCAAGATTTAATAGTCACTCCCCTGCCACCTACAGTGCTTTTTCTTTTTTCTTCTTTTACGGATTTCCATGTAAGATTACATTTGAAGAAATAGCCCTGCTATAGCAAAAATAATAGCAGAAGTTACCGAATGGAAACGAACAAACGAAGAACACTTGAAGTTCGCTGGCCACATAGGTGAGTAAATCAAGTGTCTTGGAAACAACAAGGACTAAAATTGAGGTTTAAATATATCTCTATTTTCCAGATGTTGGCTCTCGTGTTTTGGAGAGAGAGGGTGACATAAACATGCAAATTACTATATTATATGGTACAGCAAAGAAAGGATAAGAGGTGATGCCACATAAGGTGCTATAGCGGATTGAAATACAGCTAGGCGCCATCTGGATGTGAGAACAAGGAGTTCTTGGAGTGACACAACTGCGATAGTTTTATGATGGAGTTTTGAAAGGCTTATTGGATATTGATATGCAAAAATAGGAGGACAGTATATCTGTCAATTCATTTAGGATCATCTATGATGTAAGTATCTACTACATCCGGGACCTAGGGAACTGAGATATTAAAACATATAGCATTATAGGTGTCAGTGAATAATCAAGTCTGACCAAAACACAAGAAATACACATTTTTATAATAAACATGTAATATCTCTCATGATTATACTCCCATGATATGCTATATGGGAGAAGGCAATGGCACCCCACTCCAGTCCTCTTGCCTGGAAAATCCCATGGACGGAGGAGCCTGGTGGGCTACAGTCTGTGGGGCGCTAAGAGCCAGACACAACTGAGCAACTTCACTTTCACTTTTCACTTTCATGCTTTGGAGAAGGAACTGGCAACCCACTCCAGTGTTCTTGCCTGGAGAATCCCAGGGACGGGGGAGCCTGGTGGGCTGCCGTCTATGGGGTCGCGNGGAAAATCCCATGGACGGAGGAGCCTGGTGGGCTGCAGTCTGTGGGGTCGCTAAGAGCCGGACACAACTGAGCAACTTCACTTTCACTTTTCACTTTCATGCTTTGGAGAAGGAACTGGCAACCCACTCCAGTGTTCTTGCCTGGAGAATCCCAGGGACGGGGGAGCCTGGTGGGCTGCCGTCTATGGGGTCGCGCAGTCGGACATGACTGAAGCGACTGAGCAGAAGCAGCAGCATATGCTATATACATTACTGAAGAGTTATATTGGAGAAAATCTTGTATGGATTACTTATGCATTAGGGAAGATCATTCATGCCAATTTGGAGAATTTGTATTTATTCTAAAGGCAACAGGAAACCAGGAAATTTTATTGCAAGAGAGCAATATGTCCAGAATTAAATAAGAGGAATCTTAACCTGGATTGAGGGGTTGTGAGTGTTTGGGCTAGTAGAGAAAAAGAAGCATCCCAGAAACAGCTGGGAATATTATGACACTAAAGGAAAATCAAAGAGGGCTCTGCCAAGGGAAAAGAAGTAAAGGATGTGAGAGATGCAGGAAAAGAATTAGGCCTTGACCACACAGAGGGAATGAGGAAACATAAGAGTCAAAAAGGCATCCAAGAACATGAGACTAGATGAGTAAATAAATGACTGAAAAGTCAGAGAGAAGGGAGGAGATAAATTAAGCTTTTGTCCAAAAGCATCTGAACTTTATTTTCCTGTATTTCATCAATGGTACTGACTTAGAAGCAGGAGTCATCAAAAAATGTTAAGTTACTACAGCAAATCACAGAAATAACTACACTCAAGAGCCTCAGCTAGATTCTATCAAATACCAGAACCAAAGCATCACTTGCAGTAATAACAAAGCAATAAGTCACTAGTCGCTTTCAACACTTACATAAGACATACATTGTAAAGCACAGAGGATGGATGCAAATAAAATGAAAACAACCTATTCCTTTACAGATCCCGCCTGTCCCAAAACCTAAACAAAGCAGAAGGAATGCTCTCCTTAAACATATGTCCACTTGCTCCAAGTGTTCCTCAATCCTTTTGCTATATCCTACCTTGTTTACTGTTGTCCCTCATTTGTCTTACTCTCAGCAGATGGTCAGCTAATAATTAATCAAATAAATAATTTTAAGATGTTAACTCCTAAGATAATATTCATTTTGAAAGATTCTGGAAACTGAAAAACTTTCTCATCTCCTGGTCCAGCAGATGGTCAGGTGAGAAGATGTGAATTCTTTAAGTGTTGGAGCTTTTTCATTGCTGCCATGTGGAAATCTTACCTGCATAAAAAGGCAACATTTGTTGGACAGATCCAGAAATTCCGGAGTAAAGGATGCAGAATTCCATTTGAGCTACCTAAAGCCAGAGCTGCCATTGGATGTTTCCAGTCATCTAATAAACGCCTTATGCTTTTCCACTTGTGTTTGGGTTTGTGTCAATTGCAATAGAAACTATTCTTGGTCATGTATCTGAAATGGCATGTCATTTCAAAAGTTATCAGTAGAAAAAAAAAGATAATATCTGATTTAATTGTTTTCATAAATTAAAAATCATCATGTATGTATATTGCAACTCTTAACTTAAGTGGGTTTAAACTTGATTCCTGTTAATTATAAAGTCTGAAACAAAATAAAAGCTTCCCACTTATATAGCTAAATGTGATTAGAATGGTAACTCTGAAGACATTCTACAGACAACTGGCTAACTGCCAGATGTAAAAAAAAACAAACCTAGAAATAATGAGATGAGCATCATTTTTTTTTTTTGAAAAATTTTTTTTTAGTTTGTTTTGCTTTACAATACTGTATTCATTTTGCTACACATCGACAGAGCATCATTTCTAAAAAGAGAAAAGTTAGGGTGAATTTACTGTATAATACAATATTATGTTATCTATAAAATTCATCTGAAATAGTAAGAAAAATAAGATATCAGTTACATTTGCAGAGATGGATACTCTTGCCTAATTATTTAATTTACTATGGAGAAATTAGAGTTGAGGAAAAGATTAATGTCAGTCCAAAAATATTTTCTAGTTTCTTCAAAAATAGATTCTTATAAGAATTGTTTTCTTTCAATTCCACATCTAAAATTGAGTTCAGGCAAGAGACATATTTCTTTATTATTTCTGCCACTAAAAATTATTCTAATTTGGCTAGACTTCCATTCTTTGAAGTCACATGCCAGTACTATTCAAAGAAATGCCCAAAGTATCACCCACTGAATCCCAGGTGAACTGCTAATTCTTTACCTGGAAAAGCTATGAAATAATAACTACCAGAATCTACTGCCTAGAACAAAAAAACAGAATTCCGAGATCATGTTTATTGTATTAAGTAATTTCCATTTATAAGGGGAGAAATAATCAGCTTCTATTGAAAGAGAAGAGGAGCTATTGACAAGGCCACCTTGTAAAGGAGACTCGGAAAGAAAGGTATTACTGGATGCACAGTATGTATAAACATCTGAATAGCAGTCAGCTGGGAATCTTTATTCTACACCCTGCTGCTCCACAATATGACACAAATATATCCCACAAACTTACTTTTAATATCCTATAAAAAAGTAGTTTTCTTATCCTTTGTGTTTTTCTCTACCAAACTGCTCTGCTTACTCATAGTTTCTATTACCTCATAACTTTGGCAAAGTGCATCATATCTTTCCAGCTGATTTCTATCACATTCAAATTTGGTTCCTGCTGCTAAGTGACTCATTCTCCTAGAATTTTCTAGTTCAAGAGAATCTCACTGAGTTCACATTCTGTGAGTCAGACCACATCACAGCTTCCTCATAAGCTTTTGAATTGACTGCCCTTGAGTCCAGTTGGGCATGACTAAGAAGGTGGCAAACTCTGCAGTAAGATTTTTATGAAGCAGCTCATCCTGGTAAAGGGATAAGGTTACCAAGATAAGTTCTCCATGAAGCCATGGAGAACAAGATACTTAGATAGTTTAGCTTTAGATAGGTTAGCTCTTGCTAATCAGTAATGCAAACTGTCTGTGTCCTCCATGACATAATTGCAAAGTTGCCCCTATCTAACATGTTCCGTCTGCCACATGGATTGCATATACATCCATATCATGCAAACTGAAGCTGTTCATTTCGTGTCAGTTCCATCTCCTGCCTCTGGAGGTGTTGTCAAAAGATTCTTCCAAAAGTGACTCAATGAGTTGGAGTGTTCTGCTGCTAGACTGTGAAATCCAGCTGTGATATTTAATATCTAGGCAACTGAGTTTTCTTTATTTCTTGATCTCCTAGTCTACAAAATGAATATGCTTCTCACCTACACTGTGAGACTTTGGGGGGAGATTAAGCAAATCAACAGATGAGTACTTGAAACATGGAATGTTAGGTATTTTTTAAAGGGTGTTATTGAAATATATTCAGTTTTTATCTCCTCTCTACATCTGTAAATTGTACACTTCAGTTCAGTCACTCAGTTGTGTCTTACTCTTTGCCACCCCATGGACTGCCACACGCCAGTTTTCTCTGTCCATTGCCAACTCCTGGAGCTTATTCAAACTCATGTCCAATGAGTTGGTGATGTCATCCAACCATCTCATCCTCTGTTGTCCCCTTCTCGTTCTGCCTTCAATCTTTCCCAGCATCAGGGTCTTTTCCAATGAGTCAGTTCTTCTCATCAGGTGGCCAAAGTATTGGAGTTTCAGCTACAGCATCAGTCCTTCCAATGAATATTCAGGACTAATTTCCTTTAGGATTGACTGGTTGGATCTCCTTGCAGTCCAAGGGGCTCTCAAGAGTCTTCTCTCTAACACCACAGTTCAAAAGCATCAATTCTTCGGTGCTCAGCTTTCCTCAGAGTCCAACTCTCATACCCATACATGACTGCTGGAAAAACCATAGCTTTGACTAAACAGACCTTTGTTGGCAAAGTAATCTCTCTGCTTTTTAATATGCTGTCTAGTTTGGTCATAGCTTTTCTTTGTACACTTAAACACCACTAAAACACTACTATAATATGACAGTAGACTCTCAGAACTGTTTTAACAGTTGGCTGTTATAAATGAGAGAAATGAAAAGAAACGTTTACTTCTCAGGGCTTGAAACTATGTACCAGTCATTTGTTCTGGTCCTGAAAAAATATTTCTTTTTCAGGATAGTTCATTAACTTTGAAACATGTGATTCCCATGGTTTGACACTATAATGTCATTTCTTTTTAGATGGTAAGACATTAATGGACTAAGTAAACAAGAATGACACCCTCTATATTGTTCAATCATAATTTAGTATATACTTCAGGTTTTAATGGTAAATAGAATAGAGCACTCAATTTTATAATCACTTGGACACTTTCCTAAATGCTCCAAATTTAGGTTTTCTGTGTGTGTTTGCATGTGTTCATTCAAAAAGAAACACAATAATTTTCAATGGCTTATGCATGTCCACATGGTAAGGCCTATTGGTTTGTCCCAAATGACGTACGGGCAGATAACCACACTTCTAGTTGAGTGTTATAGAAGAATGAACAATACTTGCTTATAGATCTCCTGTGGATACTAATGCAATTATTAGAAGGTCAACTTGACCATAGATATCAATCTTACTAATTTCCTGAGGAGTAAAACCTACATGCAAAGTTAACAGAAACTTGGCACATTTCCTTTGCCCCATCTGATGCTAAATGTTGCTAAGATTCACAAAGGCTCCAGGGATTCACATGTGATGCAGCTATTTGACTTCACTTGAGTCTGTGTGAACTCCGGGAGTTGGAGGGAGGCCTGGCATGCTGCGATTCATGGGGTCGCAAAGAGTTGGACACAACTGAGCGACTGAACTGAACTGAACTTATGAAGCAGCTATGATGCAGCTATTTGACTTCACTTAACTTATAAAGCATTGAAAGCACAGACACAAAACAGTTGGCTTACTGCCCTCCTCATCCTCAAAAGAAGATATTTTTACTGCACCTTGTATCCCTGGACTCTCATTCAACAGAATTAACAATTCATTCTTTTAAGCTCTGATACTGTCAGGGACAGATGGAAGCAAAGATACAAAAAACCCTTGGTTAAAGTCAATACATCTCATGCTCAAAAACCCAAACAAGACCTGGATTATCCCCACTTGGTGTTTTTTTTTGTTTGTTTGTTTTTTTACCATATGTCTCAAAAAAGTGCCAAAGATAAAAACAAAAACACCTCTAGTGCATTAAAAATATTAAGTAGTCATCCAATGCTGATATTTCCTCTTTGACTACTGATCAAGACTATTTTATAGGAAAATGGCAAAGAAAGTGAAATTGAAGTCACTCACTTGTGTCCGACTCTTTGCAACCCCATGGACTGTAGCCCACCAGGCTCCTCCATCCATGGCATTTTCCAGGCAAGAATACTGGAGTGGGTTGCCATTTCCTCGTCCAGGGAAAGACATCCATTATTCTTGCTAATAAGAATTCACTGACATGAAATAGATTGAGAAGAAAAGTAAAGCTACACCCACTCGGTCTGTATTGAGAATACATGACATGAGAATACAGTCTCAATGACATTTTCACTATCTCTGTTGTATTGACTTCAATATGGTTCCTTTCATCTTCATGTAGGAATGAACAAACCACCTCCCATGGAGGCTGAGACTTACAAGACGTCTGTCCCTTGCTAAGATCCTTGCCCAAAAGAAAGGTCATGAAAGCTGCATACACCTTTTCACCCAAGCTCCAGTGGAAGCCAGGATTAATGAGACTGATAAACTCTGATTCACCCTTTTGGGCACTTAGAGAAAAACACCCCATTGTGATCATTCAAGGCCAATAGGAGAGCCTGTGACTACCCTCAGCTCTCTTAACTGGCTATTGTTCCAAAGACAATTTTGACTCCAACAGGCAATGGCAAATGTGCAAACATTCCTTTCTTTCACTTTCCTGGAATCAGAAGGGGACACCATCAAAGGTCAAAATTTCCAGAATAAAGTGACAGATCAAAGGTTATTGGAATGTTAATGCTTTTTAAGCTTATTACCAAGAATATATTTTTATCCATATTCTCACTGGGACAAAGTCATGTTCCAATGACCCACTCATGTTTCATTGTATCTCTAATGTTTTCTTTTATTTCCTCAAGTTGGCTGACAATGACAATGTCATAAAATGTTCAAAATATTTGAGATAAAGAAAAATCCCAGTTTGACAGAAACCCCGAGATGGCTGTTGTTTGTTTATAATGAGAAAAGCATTTGCTGTAGGAGAAAAATGGCTCCCCAAATATGTCCATGACCAAATTCCTAGAATCTGTGACTGTGCTATCTTCTATGGCAAAAGGGACCTTGCAAATTGTGACTAAACTAAAATTCTTCAGAGATTAACCCAGATTTACTACATGGCACCAGTATAATCACAAACTCAGGCCTTATAAATGAAAGAGTGGCAGAAGAGTCCAAGGCAGGGGAGGAGATGTGACAAGAGAAGAAAAGTTGGGAGTCATGTGAATCCTGGCTTTTAAGTTGGAGCCAAGGAAGGATAGGAGCTTCTAGAAGTTGGAAAAAGGCAAGGAGTTCTCCCCTACAACCTCCAGAAGGAATGCAGCCCTGTCAACACCTTGACTATAGACCAATGAGACCCACATGGACTTCTGACATCCAAAACTGTAAATTAATACATTTTTCTAGTTTTAATCCACCCAATCGGTGGTGATTTGGTACAGGGGCAATAGGAATCTAATACATGGTCTAATAACTTTATTATTAAACCATTGTAAAGAATCTATGCAACAATAGGTAATGGGCCAGTTTATAGCCCATTGTT
>SJXQ01001616.1:0-23941 GCA_006408695.1 Aepyceros melampus | reverse complement strand
AGTCTGAGTGAACTCAGGGAGTTGGTGATGGACAGGGAGACCTGGCGTACTGCAATTCATGGGGTCGCAAAGAGTCGGATACGACTGCGCGACTGAACTGAACTGAAGTGATAACAATATTCTGAAGATACTGAGTACCTCTAATCCATCCACCATTTAACCAAATACGACTAGCAACTTGCATTTACCTATGTTTTCTATACCGTGCCCCTTCCCTCTTCTCCATCCTGAGGTAATCTGTAACCTGATTGTTGAGTTTATATATCTATTGTCTTTTATGAATTATAGTTTAATTACAAATGTCATGTGAAAACAATGAAGTTTGACTATACTTGTTTTTGAGCAAACTATAGTTTCCTAATACTTGTTTTTTCACTCATATTCCCCTAATTTATACATGTGATTATATACAGCAACACTTCATACATTTTCATGACATTATAATAAAGCACTAAGTCAGTAAAACAAAATTTGTTTATTCAGTTACCTTTGAAGGATATTTGAGTCATTTCCATCTTTTTTGTTTTTGTTAACACTGCTACTGTGAACATATTTGCTTCAAGGTGTATATCTGTAAGCATTTCTTGAGTGGGTTTGTTGGGTAGCAGTAAGTTACACAAATTTTCAAGTCCTCCAGAAAGCCAACTTACTTTCCAAAGTAGTTGTATCAACTTACAGGAGATGTAACCACAGGAGATGTGTACAAGTAACCATTATTCATATCCTCTTGAGCCCCTGGTATTGCTAGACCTAATTTTTATCAATCTACTTGGATATAGATGTGTATCTCACTCCCTTAATTTGCATTTCACTAATTACTGCTATTTTTTCATGTTTACTGGCTATACTTGTTTCCCTGTCTGCAAAATTCCTGGTTATGTTTTGCTCATTTTCTTCTACTGGGTTGTGTTATTTTTAAAGAGAACTCAATAAATTATGAATATACTATATATACAAATAACCCTTTGCTATATGAGTTATGGGTATATTCTCTGATTCTGTGGTTTGTCTTTACTACTCCTATTTTAACAGAGAAAAGATTTACTGACTACTTCCTTTTATGCTAAAATGTAATCTCTCTTCTTTGAGAACTTCTTCCCTACCCCATGGTAATGTGTGAAATAGGGAGGCCTACTGGTGGTAGAGAAGCTTTCTGATTTAATTTATTGAAGAACATGGAGCTACACTATGGGCTGTACAATGATCACAATGATAAAAACATAAGAGAAATGCAGAACTCAAAATGAACATATAATTGTTATGATTTTTCACAGTGAATTACTCAAAAAGTTTGCCAAAAAAATACTTCATCATAACAGTGTGCAACTTGTAGTTGATAAAACTTTAGATACATAGGAAAACCTCTGCATCAAAATGCTTAAGGGTACAAATAAAACTTGTAAAAGGCTCAGAAAAGTACAGCTGACACTTGGACAACATGTGTTTGAAACAAGTGGGTTCACTTATACTCAAGACTTTTTTTTCACTGAATGTATACTACTGTACTACTGGATTTATCCACAGTTGGTTGAGTCTGAGGATATGGAGTGCCAACTATAAAGTTATATGGTGATTTCTGACTGTGGATGGTCAATACCTCTAAACCCAAAGTTGTCAAGGCTCATCTGTATTGGTAACTGCCCACAACGTGAAGAAATGGCTTACATGTTGTAGAGAGGTTGAGAGAATGAAATTTATTACTGGGAGCATAAAAAGCAATGTATGAATGCATGTGTGTTAAGTTGCTTCAGTTGTGTTCATCCCTGTGTGGCACTACGGACTGCAACTGCCAGGTTCCTTTATCCATGGTATTCTCCAGGCAAGAATACTGAAGTGTGTTGCCATGCCCTTCTCCAGGGGATCTTTCTGACCCAGGGATCAAATCTACATCTCTCATCAGAGATGAGATGCATTGGCAGGCAGGTTCTTTACCACTAGTGCCACCTGGGAAGTCCATAACTCAGTCTAATTGGGCAACACCATGCTCACTTTTAAACCACCTTGAATCCTTTGCTGCAAATAAGCCTGGAATGGGTTGCTGTGCCCCCTCCAGGGGATCTTCCCAACCCAAGGACTGAACCCAAGTCTCTTAAGTCTCCTGCATTGGCAAGTACATTCTTTACCACTAGTGCCACCTGGACAAATGAGTCTGGCAGGCTACAGTCCATAGGGTCGCAAAGAGTCAGACATGACTGAAGGGACTTAGTATGCATGCTAGTGTATGACAGACTAAAAGAACAATGTACATACCTTAATTGTAAAATACTTTACTCCCCTAAAATGCCAAAACAATTCCAATAGGAATATCAAAGGTCAATGACCATAGATCACCATAGCATATAAAATGAAAAGGCTTGAAATATCGTAAGAATAACCAAAATATGACAGACACCATTGGACAAAGGCTGTTAGATAAATGGTGCTCACAGAGTTGCTCAAGGCAAGGATGCCACAACCCTTCAGTTTGTAGAAAACACAGTATCTGTGAAGAAACAATTAAGTGCAATAAAGCAAGGTATGCCTGTAACTGTTTGAAAACATTCTATTAATTTTAAACTTTAAAAACATAACCTAATTGCCCCTTTTATTCTATTTTATCTGACGATGTAATTCAGCTGAATATATTGCTATCCATCCCACCAAATTGTTTTAGATGTTCCTTACAAAATTTATTGAGAATACTTTAAACAAATGAATCTGTCTTTTAATAGGAGAATTTAATCCAAGTTGCATTTATCATATTAATTAATCACACATTAATACTTTACATTTGGTTTTATGCCCTCGGATTTTTATAACTTGCTGCTGTTATGTTTTACATTTTCTTATTTATGTTATCTCCATGTCATTTCAGTGTGAAAATGTCCCTATTTTTTTTAAGGTCTACATTTGCTGTCCATAGGTTTACACATGCTTAATTAAAGATATGAGCTGTGCAGGGCCACCCAAGATGGACGGGTCATGGTGGAGAGTTCTGACAAAAATGCAGTCCACTGGAGAAGGAAATGGAAAACAACTTCAGTATTCTTGCTTTGAGAACACCATGAACAGTATGAAAAGGCAAAAGATATGACACGGGACGATAAGCCCCCCAAATCAATAGGTATCCAATATGCTACTAGGGGAGAGCGGACAAATAGATCCAGAAAGAATGAAGAGAATGAGCCAAAGGAGAAATGGTCAGTTGTGGATATGTCTGGGTGGTGAAAAGTAAAGTTTGATGCTGCAAAGAACAATATTGAATAGGAAGCTAGAATGTTAGGTTCATGAATCAAGGTAAATTAAATGGGGTCAAGCAGGAGATGGCAAGAGTGAATATCGACATCTTAGGAATGAGTTAACTAAAATGGACAGGAATGGGCAAATTCAATTCAGATGACTATTACATCTACTACTGTGATAGATGATAGATACTGTAAGAATCCCTTAGAAAAAAATGGAGTAGCCCTCGTAGTCAACGAAAGATTTCAAAATGCAGTTCTTGGATGCAATCTCAAAAATAACAGAACGATCTCAGTTTGTTTCCAAGGCAAACCATTCAGTGTAACAGTAATCCAAGTCTATGCCCCAACCACTAATGCCAAAGAAACTGAAGTCGAACAGTTCTATGAATACCTACATGACCTAGAACTAACACCAAAAATAGATGTCCTTTTTATAAGGGACTGGAATGCAAAAGTAGGAAATCAAGAGATACCTGAAGTAACAGGCAAGTTTGGCCTTGGAGTACAAAAGGAAACAGGGCAAAGGCTAACACAGGGCAAGAGAACACAACAGTCAGAGCAAACCCCCTCTTCCACCAACACAAGACATGACTTTACACATGGACATCACCAGATGGTCAATACTGAAATCACACTGATTATATTTTTTGTAGCTGGAGAAGCTCCTTACAGTCAGCAAAAAAGACCTGGAGCTGCTTGTGGCTCAAATCATGAACTCCTTTTTGCAAAAATAGGCTTAAATTGAAGAAAGTAGGGAAAACCACTAAGATGATTCAGTTATGACATAAACCAAATTCCTTATGCTTATGCAGAAGAGATGATGAATAAATTAATTAAATCTGGTAGAGTATCTGAAGAACTATGATAGTGGTTCACAACACTGTACAGGAGACAGGAATCAAAAACATCCCCCCCGAAAAGGAAATGTAAGAAGGCAAAATGGTTGTCTGAGAAGACCTTACAAATAGCTGAGAAAACAAGAGAAGCAAAAGGCAAAGGAGAAAGGGAAAGATATACTGAACTGAATGCAGAGTTCCAGAGAATAGCAAGAAGAGATAAGAAAGCCTTCCTAAGTGATCAACACAAAGAAATAGAGTAAAATAATAGCATCGGAAAGAACAGAGATTTCTTCAAGAAAACTGGAGATAGCAAGGGAACATTTCATGCAAAAATGGACACAATAAAGGACAGAAAGGGCAAGGAACAGAAACAGAACATATTAAGAAGTGGCAAGAATACACAGAATTATAAAAGAAAAAGGTCTTAATGACCCAGATAACCGCGTGATGGGTTCATTCATCCAGAGCCAGGCATCCTGGAGTATGAAGTCAAGTGGGTCTTAGGCAGCATCACTACTAACAAAGCTAGTGGAAGTGATGGATTCCTCCTGAGCTATTTCAAATCCTAAAAGATGATGCTGTTGCAGTGCTGCACTCAATATGTCAGCAAATTTGGAAAACAGCAATGGCCACAGGGCTGGAAAAGGTCAGTTTTCATTCCAATCCTAAAGAAAGGCAATGCCAAAGAATATTCAAACTACCATACAATTGTGCTCATTTCACATGATAGTAAGATACTTAAGCTCAAAATCCTTCAAGTTAGACTTCAACAGTACATGAATCGAGAACTCCCAGATGTTCAAGCAGGATTTAGAAAAGGCAGAGGAACCAGAGATCAAATTGCCAACATCTGTTGGATCATATAAAAAGACAATTCCAGAAAAATATCTAATTCTGCTTCACTGACTACCCTAAAGCTTTTGACTGTATGAATCACAACCTGTGGAAAACTTTTTAAGAGATGGGAATACCAGACCACCTTACCTGCCTCTTGAGAAACCTGTATGCAAGTCAAAAAGCAATAGTTATAACCAGATATCGAACAACGACTAGCTCAAAATTGGCAAAAGAGTAAAAAAATGCTGTATAGTGTCACCCTGCTCATTTAACTTGTATGCAGAGTATATCATGCAAAATGCAGGGCTAGATGAAGCACAAGCTGAAATCAAGATTGCCAGGAGAAACATCAACAACCTCAGATATGCAGATGATACCATCCTAATGGCAGAAAGTGAACAGGAACTAAAAAGACTCTTGAAGATGAAAAGAGGAGAATGAAGAAGCTGTTTAAAACTCAACATTCAAAAAACTAAGATCATGGCATCTGGTCCCATCACTTCATGGCAAATAGAGGAAAAAGTGACAGATTTTTCTTGGGCTCCAAAGTCACTGCTGACAGTGACTCAAGTCATAAAATTAGAAGATGCTTATTCCTTGGAAGAAAAGCTATGACAAACCTAGACAGTGTACTAAAAAGTAGAGACATCACTTTGCCGACAAAGATCCAAATGGTCAAACTATGGTTTCTGCAGTAGTCATGTACAGATGTGAGAGTTGGACCATGACAATAAAGGCTGAGCACCAAAGAAAAAGATGCTTCCCTGGTATAAACCTCACATGGTCATGGCATTGATGGATTCAACTTGCTAGCATTTTGTTGACAATCTTTGCACCATACTGCTCTGTAGTTTTCTTGTAATCTCTTTTTGTTATCAGGATAATACTGGCCTGCCTTCCTCTTTTATTGTTGGAAAAGCTTGTAAAATTGGTAACTTTAAACGTTTGTTAGAATTCAACAGTAAAACCATCTGATAATGGATTTTTGTGTTTTAATTCAATCTCTTTTCAGATTTTCTATTTATTCTTGTGTCAGTTTTGTTCATTTGAGTCTAAGAATTTGTCCAATTCCTTAATTAATTGATTGGTATATAAGTGTATCATTCTATAGTAGTCTCTTACAATCTTATTAACTTCTATAAGATCAGTAGCAATGCACCATTTCATTCCATATTTTAGTAATTTGAGTCTTTTCCATGGTCACTCTAGGTAAAGGTTTGTCAATTTGGTTTTCTTTTTGAAAACAACTTTTGGACTTCCTTAATTTCACTTTTTTCTTCCTTGATTTTATTAATAATTTCCACTCTAATTCTTATTATTTTCTTAATTCTATTTAGGTTTAGTTTCTTCTTTTTGTATTAAAGTTAAAAGTTAGTTTATTGAAGTCTTAAAATAAAAAAGTGGGCATTTATCACTACAAATTTCCTAAGAGAAACTATTTGCACCCGAAATGTTTTGTCATCTTCATTTTCTTTAACATCAAAGTATTTTCTAACTTCTCTCATGATTTTTTTCTTTGACCCACTAGTTATTACTATTTAGCAAAGTATTGTTTAATTTCCTCGTGCCTGTAAATTTCTCAAATTTCTTCTGCTTCAATTCTAATTTCATTCCACTGTGGTCAGAGAACATACTTTGTTGTGATTTCAGTCCTTTAAAATACGTTGAAGTTTTACAGCCTAACATAATATCTACATTGGAAATTTTTCTATATACGTTTGAGAAGAATATATTCTGTTTTCATTTGGCTGAATGTTCAAAAGATGCTTCTTCAGGCTATTTGGTTCATAGAATTAATCAAGTCTTTTCTAACTGATCTGTTACTTAGAAAGTGTTTTAGTCTCTAACCATTATTGTTGAATTTTCTATTTCTCCATTCTTGTCAGTATTCACTCCACCTATTTTAGGGCTGTACTTAGTTGCATATTTTTCTTATTAACTACCTATGAGACTGCAACTTTTATTATAAAATGTCCCCTTTTACCTCTAATCTTGAATGACTATTTTCTCTTAAATTAGTATATCTAGATTCCTTATTGGAGAAGGCAATGGCTACTCACTCCAGTACTCTTGCCTGGAAAATCCCATGGGTGGAGGAGCATGGTAGGTTGCAATCCATGGGGTCGCGAAGAGTCGGACACGACTGAGCAACTTCACTTTGACTTTTCACTTTCATGCATTGGAGAAGGAAATGGCACCCCACTCCAGTGCTCTTGCCTGGAGAATCCCAGGGATGGGGGAGCCTGGTGGTCTGCGTCTATGGGGTCGCACAGAGTCAGACATGACTGAAGCGACTTAGCAGCAGCAGCAGATTCCTTATGGTTGCCATTCACACGGCTTTTTAAAATCCTTTTACGTTCAACATAATTGTATCTTTCAATCTAAGTGTGTCTCCTACAGATAGCATATACTTGGATGCTATATTTCATTCAGTCTGACAATCTGGTATTTGAACTGCCTAATCCATTCACACTTGATACTGATATAATTGGATTTATGGCTGCCATTTTACTTTTTGTTTTACATGTCTCACGTCTGTTGTTCCTCTATTCCTTTATTGCCATAGGTATTCATTTTTTAATGCTTTGTATGTGGCATCATTTTAACTTTCATTTTTATCTGTCTCATACCACAGAGAAATATAATTGTATCTCCAATTCATTAAACTCACTTCAGTTCAGTTCAGTTGTGTCTGACTCTTTGCGACTCCATAATTGTAGCATGCCAGCCCTCCCTGTCTATCACTAATTCCTGGAGTTCACTCAAACTCATGTCCATCAAGTCGGTGATGCCATCCAGCCATCTCATTCTCTGTCATCCCCTTCTCCTACTGCCCTCAATCCCTCCCAGCATCAGAGTCTTTTCCAGTGAGTCAACTCTTTGCATGAAGTGGACAAAGTATTGGAGTTTCAGCTTCAGCATCAGTCCTTCAATGAACACCCAGGACTGATCTCCTTTAGGATGGAATGGTTGGATCTCCTTGCAGTCCAAGGGACTCTCAAGAGTCTTCTCCAACACCACAGTTCAAAAGCATCAGTACTTTGGCACTCAGCTTTCTTCACAATCCAACTTTCACATCCATACATGACCACTGGAAAAACCATAGCCTTGACTAGATGGACCTTTGTTGGCAAAATAATGTCTCTGCTTCTGAATATGCTATCTAGGTTAGCATTTTTTAATGCTTTGTATGTGGTCATAACTTTCCATGCAAGGAGTAAGCGTCTTTTCATTTCATGGCTGCAATCACCATCTACAGTGATTTTGGAGCCCCAAAAATAAAGTCTGACAATGTTTCCACTGTTCCCCCATCTATTTCCCATGAAGTAATTCCCAGATGCCATGATCTTCGTTTTCTGAATGTTGAGTTTTAAGCCAAATTTTTCACTCTCCACTTTCACTTTCATCAAGAGGCTTTTTAGTTCCTCTTCACTTTCTGCCATAAGAGTGGTGTCATCTGCATATCTGAGGTTATTGACATTTCTCCCAGCAATCTTGATTCCAGCTTGTGCTTCTTCCACCTCAGCATTTCTCATGAGGTATTCTGCATAAGTTAAATCAGCAGGGTGACAATATGCAACCTTGACGTACTCCTTTGCCTATTTGGAATTAGTCTGTTGTTCCATGTCCAGTTCTGTTGCTTCCTGACATGCATATAGGTTTCTCCAGAGGCAGGTCAGGTGGTCTGGTATTCCCATCTCTTTCAGAATTTCCCACAGTTTATTGTGATCCACACAGTCAAAGGCTTTGGCATAGTCAAGAAAGTAGAAATACATGTTTTTCTGGAACTCTCTTCCTTTTTCCATGATCTAGCGAATGTTGGCAATTTGATCTCTGGTTCCTCTGCTTTTCCTAAAACTAGCTTGAACAGCTGGAAGTTCACGGTTCATGTACTGCTAAGGCCTGGTTTGGAAAATTTTGAGCATTACTTTACTAGCATGTGAGATGAGTGCAATTGTGCAATAGTTTTGAGCATTGTTTGGCATTGCCTTTCTTTGGGATTGGAATGAAAACTGACCTTTTCCAGTCCTGTGGCCACTGCTGAGTTTTCCAAATTTGCGGGCATATTGAGTGTAGCACTTTCACAGCATCATCTTCCAGGATTTGAAAGAGCTCCACTGGAATTCCATCACCTCCACTAGCTTTGTTCGTAGTGATGCTTTCTAAGGCCCACTTGACTTCACATTCCAGGATGTCTGGCTCTAGATGAGAGATCTCACCGTCGTGATTATCTTGGTTGTGAAGATCTTTTTTGTACAATTCTTCTGTGTATTCTTGCCACCTCTTCTTCATATCTTTGCTTCTGTTAGGTCCAGACCATTTCTGTCCTTTATCGAGCCCATCTTTGCACAAAATGTTCCCTTGGTATCTCTAATTTTCTTGAAGACATATCTAGTCTTTCCCATTCTGTTGTTTTCCTCTTTTTCTTTGCATTAATCACTGAGTAAGGCTTTCTTATCTCTCCTTGCTATTCTTTGGAACTCTATATTCAGATGCTTATATCTTTCTTTTTCTCCTTTGCTTTTCGCCTCTCTTCTTTTCACAGCTATTTGTAAGGCCTCCTCAGATAGCCATTTTGCTTTTTCGCATTTCTTTTCTATGGGGATGGTCTTGATCCCTGTCTCCTGTACAATATCACGAACCTCCATCCATAGTTCATCAGGCACTCTATCAGATCTAGTTTCTTAAATCTATTTCTCACTCCCACTGTATAATCATGAGGAACTCATTTATTAAACCTAATAAATTCTTTTGAACTTCCTGCTGCTGCTGCGAAGTCGCTTCAGTCATGTCTGGCTCTGTGTGACCCCATAGACGGCAGCCTACCAGGCTCCACTGTCCCTGGGATTCTCCAGGCAAGAGTACTGGAGTGAGTTGCCATTTCCTTCTCCAACACATGAAAGTGAAAGTGAAGTCGGTCAGCAATGTTCGACTCTTCATGACTCCATGGACTGCAGCCTAGCAGGCTCCTCCATCCATAGGATTTTCCAGGCAAGAGTACTGGAGTGGGTTGCCATTGTCTTCTCCTTTGAACTTCCTATTTTTGTACTAACTCTCATTTTCTTACTTACTTAGAACCTACGGTATGCAATGAATAAGTATGCTGTTAATGGGCATCTGTCTCAGATCATCAATCCTGAAGAGGGTATGTGGTTTCACTAACACCATTAAATATAAAATATCCTTCTATTCCCAGAAGGTTTTATCATTAATGTAGTTTTGATTTTATCCTTTTCATATGTTTAGATGATCATATAACCCCATTTCCCCAATTTGTGTCATATTGGTTGAGCTCTCAAAATATTAAACCTAGATTATTCTGAAATAAATCTGTCAGTCATAGTATATCCTTTTCAAAAAAATTGCTTCATGTTCTTGTATTCAACTTGGTAACATTTTGTTTAGGAATCTGTATCAATATTACAAGAAAGATGAGTCATCAGATTTTGAAATCAAAGCTATTCAGGATTCATATAAAAAACTGTTAAGTCTTTTTCTTTAATTCTGATGAGTTTGCCTTTGCAAGTAGTATTACTCCTTCCTTAAATTTTAGAAATAATTCATCATAATGCCATCTGGGCTTGGAGTTAAGTTTGTGATAAAGGTTTTCACTTATAATTTTTTAAAATACAGGATCATCCATATTTTGCCTTTCTCTGTTAATTTTGTTTCTCCATACAATACTTCAAAACTTAACAGAATTCTTGGTTTATAAGGTTCTTCATAATATCCTCTAATTATACTTGTAATGTAATTAAGATCTGTAGTGATGTCTCTTTTTATTCTTGATATAAAGGATGTGTTTTTTTTCCTTGGTCACTAGACTTTTATCCATTTAATCAATACTCTCATAGCACTGACTTCTAGTTTTCTATTATATGTAGTGTTCCAAACATTTCATTTCCTGTTAGTTTTATGATTCAAGTTTTTCTTTTTGCTGGGCTGAGTCTTTTGTTTGTGCATGGCAGGCTTTCTCTAGTTGTGGCAGGTTGTCTTGTTGTGGAGCACAGGCTGTAGAGCTCAAGGGTTTCAGAATTTACAGCAAGTATTCTCAGTAGTTGTAGCTCATGGGATCCAGAGGGCAGGCTCAGTAGTTCTGGTGCATGGGCCTAGTTGCCTCATGGCATGTGGATCTTCTGGACCAGGGATTGAACCTGCATACCTTGCATTGGTAGGAGGATTCCAAACCACTGGACCACCAGGGATATCCAATGATTTAGTTTTCTTCAGGCCTGATTTTCTTCTAGATTGAGATGAAAATTCAGATCTTTAACTTTCAGTCACATTCTCTTTTCCTTTTGCATTTATTTATTTATTTAGGAATAAGGCCTTCAATCAGAATTAAAAGCCGGAAAGCTATTCCATTTCCTTTTTTGTCTCAGTTAAAATCTCAGAAAAAAATGGCCAGCTTTACTTTCCACAAAATTACCCACTTTTCTTTCTCTCAAGCAAAAAAACTTGTTCAGTTCAGTTCAGTTCAGTCGCTCAGTCGTGTCCGACTCTTTGCGACCCCATGAATCGCAGCACACCAGGCCTCCCTGTCCATCACCAACTCCCGGAGTTCACTCAGACTCACGTCCATTGAGTCTGTGATGCCATCCAGCCCTCTCATCCTCCGTTGTCCCCTTCTCCTCCTGCCCCCAATCCCTCCCAGCATCAGGGTCTTTTCCAATGAGTCAACTCTTCGCATGAGGTGGCCAAAGTATTGGAGCTTCAGTTTTAGCATCATTCCTTCCAAAGAAATCCCAGGGTTGATCTCCTTCAGAATGGACTGGTTGGATCTCCTTGCAGTCCAAGGGACTCTCAAGAGTCTTCTCCAACACCACAGTTCAAAAGCATCAATTCTTCTGCGCTCAGCCTTCTTCACAGTCCAACTCTCACATCCATACATGACCACAGGAAAAACCATAGCCTTGACTAGACGGACCCTAGTCAGCAAAGCAATGTCTCTGCTTTTGAATATACCATCCAGGTTGGTCATAACCTTTCTTCCAAGGAGTAAGCGTCTTTTAATCTCATGGCTGCAGTCACCATCTGCAGTGAGCATTTGTCAAAAGAGAAATTTAATAAATACAAGTTCCCAGGATATCATTAAAGAGTATAAGCACTAACATATAGCTCTGTGTTATAATCATTTTCTCCTCTGCCCCTCATACATACTATTAAAATATTCTCCCAAGCCAAACTTGTTTTTCACATATTGGTCAAGAAATACCCTAATCCTTTTGCATTTAAAGCTACAAAATTTCCTAAGCTCTACCTTAGTTGAGTCTCATAAATTCTGATAAACCCTCTTGATTCTCATTTGAAATATTTTCTAATTTCCATTATAATTCCTTCTGTGGAGGTAAATAATGATCTGTCATTATTTAGAAATACATTAACTTCCAGACAATTGGAGATTTCCAAGCTGCATTGTTGTTGTTGAAGGTTAGCTTAATTTAATTCACTGTATTTAGAGAATCTTCTGAATAATTTCAATCCTGTAATATTTGTTGAGGCTATTTTCATGGCTAATTTCCCCAAAAGGCCCACCTGTATTTGAGTAGACCATATTTTCCAACATTCCTGGATGCAGTGTTATTCTATGTCGATGTCAACCAGTTCAAATTTCTTTGCTGTGTTGTCCATATTCTTCCAGCTATTAAGAGTGTTTTCAGAGTGGTCTACTACTCTTGTCAATTTGTCTATTTCTTTCAATTAAATCACTCTCTCCCTTCTTATAAAGTTTAAAGCTATGGGTACATAATGATTGCATTTATTTTATGTACTTTTGGTGGTGGATTGGTTTTCCTCATTACAAAATATCTCTCACTTGGGTTGCTTCTTGTTGAAGTACTACCTTAATATATTATCAATACTAAATAAAGCACAACTGTTATATTTTACATTAAATTATCAAAATGAATCTAAGATAGGTTGTATAACTTAAAAAAAAAAGTTTAAAAACACACACATACACACACATTTCAGGAGCCAGTATTTAAACCAAGGATCTTACGATTCAAAGAAATCTATCACAAGTAAAAATCAGATACTATGATGTGACAAGGTGATCAAGAAAGTGATCAAGAAAATGACAAAACATGACCAACTTGTGTCAGGTCTTACAAGAAGCATGAATATTATTACTACTCTAACTGTGGTCCAGGGACTAGCAGCATTAACATCTAATAGGTGCTAGGAGAATTTTGCTTTTACTTAAAAATTTTCTTTATCAATGTAATAGCATAAAATTAAGCAGTATAAAATGTTCACAATGAAACAGCTGGTTGTCAACACTTACTGCCTATGGCAATCACTTTTAATATAACTTTTAAAAAATTAATCTCAGTATTTTAAAATACGCTCACTGTATTTCCTGAGTTACAAATTTTAACCATTGCATGGTCCTATACTTACATATGAGAATTTCGCTATTTTCTATAGCTATACACCTTTTTCATCACATATAATTAAATCAATACTTGAGTTGTTACAAGCAAATAACCAGAGAATCACGATTGCATTATCTTTTTTTGTATTTCCTTTTCCCTAAAGCTATCAAATTTTATCTCCAAATTTCCTACAAATTTAGCCTTCACTTTTTTCAAACGCATCAAAACTGCCATATACCAACATTCTCCGTTATTCTCCACTCGCTTTTAGGTCATGTTTAAAGATCACTGCTTCAGCAAACATCTTTCCCTAAGAGAACTACTTCCTCATCTGAATTACCCATTAGAAATATATATTTTAGTCATGATCTTTGTGGGCTGAGATGTGTCTTATTTTTAAATTCTCAGCGAGATGCTTTTCATGTAGAAGCTTTATTTAATGCTGCTACTTCTTCCTTAAAGAGGACCAGAACAGACCTCAGTAACTTTTGCAGTAACTATACCATAAGCAGCACTAGTACACCATAGAACCTCAAACATATACTAATGGTACTTTTAACAGAAACATATAATACCTCTATATAGTTATCTATATACAAACTCCTTATACCCCTAGAAATTTAATGAGAAGTTCAAAATTTCACATTATATTCAATTATCTACCCAATTGAGACAGTTATGGTTACTTCCCTCTAGATATGGCCTGATTACAAGCTTTCTGTCCTTAGATTGGTAAAGTTAAAAAGGGATACAAAGTTACCTGAATCTATAGTAATGCATTTGAAAGGTATGGGTCAAGGTTTAATTAAGCCTCAGAGAATAGAATAAGTATTTAAATGATGTAAGAATATGAGACAGAATAAGATAGAATATGGTTATTTGTATTTATATGTAATAATCTCATTCAACTTAATGAGAATACTCTTGTGCATTTAAAATCAAAGTTTATTTTTATTTTTAACAACTATGTTATTTAAAATTTGATTACATCAAATGAAGTACATCTGTACACATCCATTATAACAGAACTCATGATATGCACAGGCAACAATGCAGGGATCATGCAATATTTTCAGACCAGAATTCAAGATTCTATGTAGCAAGTAAATACAGTAGAATTGAAGGTTGAGGTGAGGTACAAGAGTCAATAAGGAAAGCAGAGCAGAAAATTCAAGATGTACCTAGATACACCAGTTCTTAAAGGATGCAAATCATTTCCAATAACACACTGTTCATGCATTTCTGTTGAGGCAGAAGTCAGTCTTAGGATGTAGTCTGTAAAAATTTGCAGATAAGACTGAGAGTTAAGTAGATTAATTTGATTATGGTCAGACTCAACATTTCCAAAAATGTATTGAAAGATTAATAAACTAAGACATACTTCACAAGAGCTGAATTCTGTGTAATTAGTCCTTCAGCCAGACGCTTCATTTTTGTTTTTTCAATAGCTTTCCTGTGATATAAATTATCTTGAATGTTCTTCCCCATTTGTTTGGCAAATACTTATGTCGCCGATCATTTTACTGACTATAAGTAAATATACGACAAAATCATAATGAAGAGTATTAAATCCCAATCTAGTATAACAGCCCGCTTAACTGGATTCACATAATTCTTCTACTTTTTAACATTTTGTTTCTAATGAATTATTCTGTACGATCATCTTTTCCTAGGTCTTGACCATACAGAAGTCTTTAGAGCAGCGAATACTAGCTCTTCACAAAAGAAGCAACACGTGCTGGGTTACAATGTTGTTAATTTCATCTTCAACATAGAAAGTCAGTTTTCCAAGCACAGTGAGGTTTTAGAGAGAAAAAGCAAAATAACTGCTTCCTCTGTACAGAACACATTCTTGAACTTTGCCAAAAAGGAGAAAAGCAGGTGGGAGAGGGGCGTTTGGAGAAAGTGAGGAGGTGGGGGGGGGGGGCGAGAAGCGGGTCTTTATTTTTTTAAACTTACTCAAAAATAAACTGTGTTAAAGAACCACGCCTGCTGGTACCTGGCTTTCATCCTTCAATCACAGCATCCCTACACGGATGAGCTCCACAGGTGACGTCACACGTTTGTGTTCCCGGTGCTTTAACTTAAAAAGGCATTTGGGCATCAAATGGTCTAGTGCCTTCGAACAACATACATCAAGGAAAGCCTCCCCGCCGTCAGGACAAGAACACAACTTCTGGCCCCTGGTTTCTTCAGATAAATTATAACTAAAACAACTCCTGGTAATGTGGCAACGGAATCCCAAAGATGGGGCGGGGGACTACATTTTCTCCGTCAGTTTCTAAAAGTAGTCCCGTCAGGCCCCAAGCTTGTACTTACTCGCCGAGTACCAAACCCTGAGGGGACGTGCCTCCGCGACCCCGACTTGCACACGCCGCCGCCCGCCACTCCCGGTTCTTTAGCCGCCCACTCCGACAGCGGGAGGAGACACGTCCTTTCGCCCTTCGCCTGCGTCTTCCCAGCCAGGTCGGCGCCCCAGCGACTCCATAGACGCCTTGCAGACAACCCCGCCACAACCGCCCGGCTCGCGCGGCGCTCCGAGGCTTCCGGGGACCGGCCCTCAGGGAGGCACGCAGCGCCGGAGAAACTGCCGTCCCGGTCAACCGCCGCTCGCGCGGGGCTCTCGCCCGATTCCAACGTACCTAGAGCGGCGCCGCGCTGGCCGCTTCTCTGCCTTCGCACTACAAGCTCTACCTCCGGGGACTGCAACCGCCGAGCACAATGACGCTCTCCAGTAAATCGGCCGAGGTAAGTCTCTCTGCGCCCACCTCCGACGGACTTCCGGCCAATGGCAGAGCACGCTTGCGGCAGCGCAGCCAATCAGAGGCGACCTGGTGGAGGAGGCAGGTAAGTGGAAGTCTGCTGAGGGGTGCAGAGTTCGCCTTCAGGAAGACGACTTTCTGTCAGCGTGGTGGGTCACCCGCGAGTCGCGCGACTAGGCTCCTGAGCGAGGCCTTGCATTTGAATGACTGAAAATTTTCCGAAAATCCCTAATTACAAAAACAGGCGACTCGTCTGCAGGTATTTAAAGTTTTAAAATACTTCAATAAAATTCCGTAGATCTCGATTTCGGTTTTTTGTACAACTTAAATTTTGTGACACAGGCCAGTGGTCATATTTTCTTGCGTTGCCTAAACGGAATTGCCACGCTAGGCCGCGTCAAACGTCAAGAGACCTTCTCCGCTGCCAGATAACCTCTTTCTTAGTGATTAAAGTGACTTCTCTAATTAAGCACCCTCGATCTAGTTTAAGGCCTGAGAAGGCAATGGCACCCCACTCCAGTATTCTTGCCTGGAAAATCCCATGGATGGAGGAGGCTGGAAGGCTGCAGTTCATGGGGTTGCTAAGAGTCAGACACGACTGAGCAACTTCATGTTCACTTTTCACTTTCACGCATTGAAGAAGGAAATGGCAACCCACTCCAGTGTTCTTGCCTGGAGAATCCCAGGGACTGGGGAGGCTGATGGGCTGCTGTCTGTGGGGTCACACAGAGTCAGACACGACTGAAGCGACTTAGCAGTAGCAGCAGCAGCATCACGGAGGATAGAGCTGCTTATTTGTACTAGTAACTACTGGCTACGAGTAAAAAGAGCCAAAATTGGACGATCTGGAAATAGATTATTCATAGAAATAGGTACTATAATCCAGTTGGTTCCCGAAAATGTGATCCAGGGATCCCTGGAGGTCTATAAGATCAAAGCTATTTTCTTAACAATAGGAAGATGTTATTGGCCTTTTTTATTCTCATAATCTCAAGAAGTTAAATCGAATTATCCAGAAGCTTCTAGGAAATTAACAAGTCTTCTGCTACAAGTTGAATGCAGAAACAGATAAGAGAATCCAGCTGTTTTATGTCAAACAATAGGGAAACGGGAAAACGTAAAATATTGCCATCCTTTGCAGTTTTTTTGCTTCATAAAATAATTTTTCTTCCTTTTTATTTAGATATAATTGACATACAGCCTTGTATAAATTTAAGATGTAAAGCATTATGATTTGACTTACCTAGAGAAATGATTACTGCAATAAATTTAATGGACATCTGTCATATATAAATATAAAATTAAAGAAATAGAAAAAGTTATCTGTGTGTGTGTGAGAACTCTTAGAATTTACTCTTTAAAAACTTCATGTATAACTTAGTTTGGTTCATTTCAGTCACTCAGTCCTGTCCAACTCTTTGTGACCCCATGCACTGGTGCACGCCAGGCTTCTCTGTCCATTACCAACTCCTGGAGCCTACTCAAACTCATGTCCATCACGAAGGTGATGCCATCCAACCCTCTCATCCTCTGTTGTCCCCTTCTCCTCCTGCCTTCAATCTTTCCCAGCATCAGGGTCTTTTCCAATGAGTTGCTTCTTTGGATCAGGTGGCCAAAATATTGAAGTTTCAGCTTCAGCATTAGTCCTTCCAATGAATATTCAGGGCTGATTTCCTTTAGGATTGACTGGTTAGATCTCCTTGCAGTCCAAGGGAGAAGGCTCTCAAGAGCCTTCTCCACACCACAGTTCAAAAGCATCGATTATTCAGTGTTCATCTTTCTTTATAGTCCAACTCTCACATCCATTCATGACTACAGGAAAAACCATAGCTTTGACTAGACAGACCTCTGTTCGTAAAGTAATGCCCTTGCTTTTTAATACGCTGTCTAGGTTGGTCATAGCTTTTCTTCCAAGGGGCAAGCGTCTTTTACTTTCATGGCTGCAGTCACCATCTGCAGTGATTTTGAAGCCCCCCAAAGTAAAATCTCTCACTGTTTTCATTGTTTCCCCATCTATTTGCCATGAAGTGATGGGACCAGATGCCATGATCTTAGCTGTCTGAATGTTGAGTTTTAAGCCAACTTTTTCACTCTCCTATTTCACTTTCATCAAGAGGCTCTTTAGTTCTTCACTTTCTGCCATGAGTGGTATCATCCGCATATCTGAGGTTATTGATATTTCTCCCGGCAATCTTGATTCCAACTTGTGCTTCATGCAGTCCGGCATTTCACATGATGTACTCTTCGTGTAAGTTAAATAAGCAGGGTGACAATATAAAGCCTTGATGTACTCCTTTCCGGATTTGGAACATATAGCAGTGTTGTTTGTATTTAGCATGTTGTATGTTACATCTGTTACTTATTTATTTTCTAACTGGAAGATTGTACCTTTTGACTTGGTTCATCTTATTCCTGCTGCTTCTCCACCCCTTTTCTTGCCGCCCCCACCCCACCCACAAATTTGATCTCTTGAGAAAATAGCAATTTTGAATATAGTTAAAGAGTATATATAGAGTTGCTGAGAGAGAAGGGTGGTGTGGGAGACACGTGAGACAAGTGAATTCGAACTAGATAAGGAGTTTAAAATGAATTCAGTCATATTACTGAAATCAGGGATGATTGTGGTAACATTATTACATCCTTATAGATGTCAACTGAAAAAAATGTGCAACCTGAGAGTTGAGAAGTATGTTTTATTTGGGGCTTTACTGAGCATGTAAGCCTGGATACAGTCTCTCAGATAGCTCTGAGGGACTTTTCCAAAGAGGTAATGGAAGAGCCAAGATACATAGGAGTTTTTACAAAAAACAAGTAATAATTTAGGCTTTGTGGGCCACCAGGTCTCTGTTATAATTACTCAGGTCAGCTCCTGTAGTGTGAGAGTAACCATAGGCAATACTTAATTGAATGAGCATGTCTGTGTCTCAATAAAACTTTATCTACAAAAACAGATAGTGGCTCTGATTTGGTCAGCAACCCATAGTTTGCAGAACCCCAACAGTCAACAACATGGCAATGATTCACACTTATGTTTCTTTTAGACATTTTATAACTATATCTTTTATATATAGATCTAAATCAATGTTGAGTTACTTTTTGTTGATGGTATAAGGTAGGATCAAGGTTCACTTCTTTGTTCATACTATTTTTCTCATTTCAATAACATTTTTGAAAAGACTATTCTTTTCCCTCTTTGAATTGCTTGACATATTTACCAAAAAGCAATTTAACCATGTGCAAGTCTATTTCTGGACTCATTGTTTGTTTCTATTGATTTATATAATTATCCTCATGCCAATATCCCATGGTTTTGATTACTGTGGCTTTATAGTAGGCCTCTAATTTAGCGAGTATAAATCCTCCAACTTTGTTCTTCATTTCAGAATTGTTTTGCCTATTCCAAGTCCTTCTCATTTCCATATAAATTATAGAATCCACTTGTCACTTTACATAAGGAAACTGCAGTGATATTGATTTTGAGTGTATTGTATACATAGACAAGTATAGAGAATTGCCATCTTAACAATATCAAGTCTTCCAATCCACTAGCAATTAACATGTATATGTATAATTTTTATTAAAAATGTTAGTGGTAATCTTCTGAGGGCTGAGATTATAGAATATTTTTGTTCTTTTTACTTCTCTGTCTCAAAAATATTATTTTAAAAATATTTAGTTAGACCAAAAAAAGATACTAATTTTGGTTATGCAACAATTCAATTTGAGTGATTCAGAGACAAGTAACTATATTAGAAAAAGAGAGGATAATTGTTTCTGTCTTTCTAACTAAAATAGATTCATTACCAAAAGAAAAAATTGTTTGATGATGTGTCCTTAGCAACTAAATTTTTAAAAAGCAACTGAAGAAAAAGAAGAATGGGAAACTGCATATTCATCACACCGTGAAAGCACCTTCATCCGAATAACTTTTTTATACACTGTGAATTCATAATCTATTTTCGCTTTTGAGAGCAAAAGAAATATGCATTTCTAACTTTCCCTATTGAAAAATCCAAGAAATAATGACCAATCTAATGGCAGTGAACTCCCCCAAGGTTCAGTCTATGTGTTATTTTCCACTCCAAGAAGCTTGAGCTTCTAAGAAAAATAGTTGATTCCAGTTCTGAGCAGGAAAGTACAACTTAGCCTGGAGCATCGAGAGGAGGGGAATTAAATTTTACCTTTTAAATGGAGGAGTATTCTAGAAATTGTGGGCTGATTTTAAACCCATCACCACAAACCCATTAAATGATTTTGATTTTTTAAAATGTACCCAATGATTATCTGTATGCATCATTATGAAACACAAACCATATACAAGCATATGCTACACAGTAAAATTTGAAATCCCCTGTTTGCATCTAAGGGCTTCCCTGATGGCTCAGTGGTAAAGAATCTATTGCAATGCCAGGCGCCACAGGAGACCCAGGTTGGATCCCTGGGTTGGGAAGATCCCCTGGAGAAGGGCATGTCAACCCACTCCAGTATTCTTGCCTGGTGAATCCCATGGAGAGGAGCCTGGTGGGCTATAGTCTCTAGGGTTGCAAAGAGTTGGACACAGCTGAAGCGACTTATTACGCACGCATGCACGTTTGCAACTAAACTTAACTACAATCCCACTCTAAGCTTCCTACCATGACTTTAAAGTTTTTTTCCTACTTACACACATATATACACACATCTGTTCACAGGGCATGTACAAATTTAGAGCTTTTAGTACATGAATGGGTCCATCCTACCATTCTGTTTATCAGTCAAGACACAATACCTTGGGACTTCCCTGGTCCAGTGGCTAGGATTTTATACTCCCAATGCAGGGGGGCCTGGGTTCAATCCTTGGTAGGGAAATAGATCCCACTTGCTGCACATAAAAGAATCTGTATTCCGCAACTAAAGATCCCATGTACAGCAACTGAGACCTGGTGCAGCCAAATAAATAAATAATTGCTATTTGTTTGTTTTTTTTAAAGACATAATGTCATGAAGTTCTTTCCATGTCTGCATAAACCTAGCTCATTCTTCTTAAAAACTAGGGCACCATATTCTGTTGTACAGATGTACAGTAACTTATTTAATTAATTCCCAACTTTTAGACCTAGCATGATGCTCCCTCCTATTTTCTTATATACACGTTATGCAATGAATACCTTTCTGTCTTATTCCCTTGTTCTGTAAATTAAGGAACCATAAGTGGGAAAAAAATGCTTTAATAAATGGTAACTGTGTATTAAAATTTGACAATAATTGCCAAATGTTGGAGTCACAGGAAAGTTGGTCTAAAAGGGAAGTTGTTCCAGGAAGAAAGGACTGGACTTTTATCAGTTAGGATGTTTTGCAAGTAACAAAACCCAAAGTAGCCCAAACATTAAGAAAAAAGTAGCAATTGAAAAATAGCATTTCCTTTCATCTCCCTAGTACACTGCTAAGATCCTGTGGATTCAGAAGAACTTGAAATTTTGAGGTGGAAGCACAAGGTTAATGATAACAACTTTGGCTGACTGTGTTAGCTCTGTTGCAGTTTAAAAAGGGGAAGGGGAATTTTGCCTCAATTTCTGGCAGACAGAAGATAAGAAGCCCAGCAAGACCTAGGGCTTTAGCTCCTTCCACCCCACCATCAGCCCTGCCACCTCCCACACCCATCTTCACCCATCCCTTGCATCCACCCCTAGGTTCCAAGGCAGCAGGGATTCCTCCATCCCTATTCCCTGATGGCCGCAGGCCTCTGTGGGCCTGGCCTCTGGTTGCAGAGGCTGCCCTGTCTGTGTTGGGCTGAGTGAACCCCCACCGGGCTGCAGAGGACATGGGGTCTTGGGGTGGTGTGCTTGGTGGAGCAAGAACAAAGGTAACCACTGGAAGGGCACCCAGGACAGAGAAGGCTGGTCTAGGCTGGCATAAGCTTGGCCATCTCAGTATCAGGCCAAGTTATCACACCAATCCAGCACCTGGGGTGACTGGTCCCAAACAATGTGGATGAAGCTTTTCAGGGCCTGGGAGTGAACTGTGGCAATTACTTGGGGCACTGGTGGCCCTTGGGTCTTGACACTGGAAGCCCGATATAATAGAATAGCATACTGCTTTGGGCTGGGCTTCCCAGATGGCTCAGCTGTAAAGAATCCACCTGCCAGTGCAAGAGACATGAGTTCAATCCTTTGGTTGGGAAGATCCCCTGGATAAGGAAATGGCAACCCACTCCAGTATTTTTGCCTGGGAAATCCCATGGACAGAGGAGCCTGGAAGGCTACAGTCCATGGTGTTGCAAAGAGTTGGACATGACTGAGTGACTAACACACACTGCTGCTGCTACTGCTGCTAAGTCTCTTCAGTCGTGTCCGACTCTGTGTGACCTCATAGACGGCAGCCCACCAGGCTCCCCATCCCTGGGATTCTCCAGACAAGAACACTGGAGTGGGTTGCCATTTCCTTCTCCAATGCATGAAAATGAAAGTGAAAGTCGCTTAGTCATGTCCGACTCTTCGCGACCCCATGGACTGCAGCCTACTAGTCTCCTCTGCCTGTGGGATTTTCCAGGCAAGAGTACTGGAGTGGGGTGCCATTGCCTTCTCCAGGCTAACACACACACACACACACACACACACACACACACACACACACACTGCATTGGGCCAATAGGAGGTGCCCACCATCCTTGAGGGAAATTTGCTGGCCACTTATGAAAGACCTGTACATAGATTATAGAAATGCTGCTCTTCACTTCTCTCTCAGCCTTTCAAAGGAAAACTTATGCTACATCTAGGCCTTCCAGCTGTTAAGTGGTTCCCTGGTGGCTCATATGGTAAAGCGTCTGTCTACAATGCGGGAGACCTGGGTTCAATTCTTGGGTTGGGAAGATCCCCTGGAAAAGGAAATGGCAATCCACTCCAGGACTATTGCCTGGAAAATCCCAAGGACAGAGGAGCCTGATAGGCTACAGTCCACGGGGTCACAAAGGGTCGGACACAACTGAGCAACTTCACGACTTCACTATAACATATGATGAAGTAGGGTTAGGAAATCACACGACTTAGAGCCCTCCCTGGCAGTCAAGCAGTTGAGACTTCACTTTCCAATGTGGAGGGTGCAGGTTCAATCCCTGAATGGAGAGCTAAGATTCCACATGACTCACTGCCAAAAATCCAAAACAGAGGCAACGTTGTAACAAATATAATAAAAACTTTAAAGATGGTCTTCATAAAAAAACTTTTTTTAATTTAAAGACGGAAAATCACATGACTTTTACAGAGCCATTTGTTTAAAAAAAATCATAAAATTGTCTTCTGGAATGGCTTTTTGAAATGGTGTTGTTAAGATGACCTATAGAAGCCACGTTAGGTGCATGCTATGTCCACGTTTTTTTCTGTAGTTTAGAGGACATGGAGCAGAAGGTGTGAGGAGGAAGAGAAGAAGCTTCTATGCCAGACTGGCCAAATTTGGAACATATTTTCCTAGTAAAACCACTGTTCCATATGGCATTTTATTCCTCACTATATATAGTTGACAATGCTAAGTACTTTTAAAAAATATCTAGTCTTTCTAGATGTTCTGAAGTGCCTAATATATATTAAAAGTAGAAGTGGTAAAATAACATTTTCTAAATATCTTTTTGTTCAGATTAATAAGAAATATTAATTTGGCCAAACTACTCCTTTGAGCATATGTTGTGTGTGTTTGGGCACTGGTTTGGGGGAGGATAGAGGAAATATAAATATAAAGGGTTGTCTAAGCAAGTTTGTTTATTCTCAGGCAAGATTAACTATTGCCCTTTAGGGTCCTACCTTTTATTTGTATTGCTGTGTATATAATAGTGCATGTAATGAACAGATAATATGGGGTTTACAGCAACTAGGCTTCCTAGATGTCAAAGATACTGCTACTCTGTGACTGACCAAGGTTCTTGGCCTCCT
>SJXQ01001615.1:162101-175626 GCA_006408695.1 Aepyceros melampus | reverse complement strand
GGGGGTAAATTACAATAGAGTGAAGAAAAGAGGCAATTTTAGGGAATTATAATGTATTGAAAACACATGCCAAATGCTTCCCTCTGTACTGATGAAGGGGATCAAGTCCTATTCCATCTGAGCTTCACATTGGTTTTCCATCCTACATTCTAGCAAAGTCTGAAAGAAAGCTGCGCAAGAAGGCAGGGATGGAAATGTGGCAGAAATATTTGTTTCATAGCACAATAGATGTTTATCTTTTTTAAATTAAATCTCCCCTAACAGACAGCTGCTTAATGGCCCTCGTGCACTCCCCCTTTCATTCCTCTTTTGTAATTTTTGCCCACAGCATTCCCCTTAAACTGCTAGAGTGGTTTTTGCTATTCTTTGAATTTTTGAAAACAAATGGCCAACATCTCTGTAATGTGCTGGCGGAGTGTTCCGGGAACAGTTATTAGCCCCTCTCTTGCACATCAATGCCTAGTTCATTCCATGAACCTCAAGACAATTTCCCAACTGCTTGTTTGCTTTTAGCACTTTTCCCTGCAAACTCAGAAACCAGCTGCCACTTCTTCTATACCCTTAAACTGAGGTGGGAGTGTGTAAATGACGCCAGGTCTAGTGAAAGGGCCCCAGCCCTCCCCACTGCACCTGGGGGACTGAGGGACTGAGGGGCCCTGCCCCGACTGGATGGCAGCCCCAGCCAACGGCACCTGCAGAGCCCCCTCTTGCAGGGACACCCGCCAGGTGTGGCAGCCCTTGTCACTCGCATTTAAAAACAAAACAGGGGGGACTCCTGACTTGGAATCAAGAATTGTGCTCTGACGGTGCCCTTGTGAACTGAGTAATTTTAAATAAGCAATAAGGGAACATTACAATAAAGAAAAAAGGCTGTTTGGGCCGTGATAAGGTACTGGAAGCACATGGAAAAGCTTCCCTCAGTGCTGATCCAAGAGTCAGATCTCTCTGGTCACCCTTCTGGCCACTGAGCTGATGTGCTCTCCATTCACTCCTTGGGCCTGGCCCCCTGGCCCCCAAGCTCTGCCTTCTTGCCGACTCAGGATCCCTAGTTTCAGTCGTTAGTTTGCCTGCCCAGAGGTCCCAGCTTAGATTCACAGTGGGTCAGTCATATGCTTCACTCTGCTTCCTCCTGCATGTGGCCCCTTTTATGGTCTTCTAAGCTTGATCAGGAGAAGGCAATGGCACCTCACTTCAGTACTCTTGCCTGGAAAATCCCATGGGAAGAGGAGCCTGGAAGGCTGCAGTCCATGGGGTCACAAGATCGGACACGACTGAAGCGACTTAGCTCTCACTTTTCACTTTCATGCATTGGAGAAGGAACTGGCAACCCACTCCAGTGTTCTTGCCTGGAGAATCCCAGGGACGGGGGAGCCTGGTGGGCTGCTGTCTATGGGGTCGCACAGAATTGGACAGGACTGAAGCAACTTAGCAGCAGTAGCAGCAAGCTTGATCAGCCAGGACAGTATCACCCTGGGACATCCTTGGTCTTGCTTTTCTGTAGCCCATGCTTCCCCCTACCTCCTGCCCTTTTGTTCTGACTCCACTCCAGTTCCTAAACTCATGAATTACGAATTGAAAGGTAGATTAAAATTCTGGCCTCAATTTAAAAATTATAATTTTGTTAAAAATGCAAAAATATCTAAAGTACTTAGGTAATTCATATCCTCAAAAGTTGACATTTACTCAGAGGAATTGACAGTTTAAGAGAGTAAGTGTTTCTTAGAACTGCATTCTGGATGGAAAGCATTCAGATCTTTAGTCTGAGGGGAGAAAGAGAGAGAGTGGCAAAGTCCAGAAAAATCTGGAAAGTGTTGGAAAATGGGACCAATGGGAAAGATGAAAGGATGGAGGAGTATTATTTGTGAGAAGAAATTAATTTGCAACTTCTTGACTCCTTTTAAGAACATGATGTTACAGTATACCAACACATATATATGGAATGTAGAAAGATGGTAACGATAACCCTGTATGCGAGACAGCAAAAAAGACACAGACGCATTGAACAGTCTTTCAGACTCTGTGGGAGAGGGGGAGGGCGGGACGAGTTGGGAGAATGGCATTGAAATATGTAAATTATCACATGTGAAACAGATTGTCAGTCCAGGTTCGATGCATGATACAGGGTGCCCAGGGCTGGTGCACTGGGAAGACCCAGAGGGATGGGATGGGGAAGGAGGTGGGAGGGGGGTTCAGGATGGGGAACACATGTAGACCCGTGGCAAATTCATGTCAATGTATGGCAAAACCAATACAATATTGTAAAGTAAAATAAATAAATTAACTTAAAAAGATTTAAAGAAAGAATGTGATGTTATTACATGAGAATTGCCATTTTGTACTGTCCTCTCATTTCTTCTGTTCAGTAAATACTACTGAACTCTCCCTCACCAAATAAAGAGTGCAAAGAAAGTATATTGATCCTAGTGCTTACTGGGGCAGGGAGGGACAGGCAGTGGCTTAAAAGCCATATCATGAAGATAAGCAAGAACTTCTTGAGTTCACATGCAGTTCACAAGGGCACCAGACCAGAATTTCCCAGCACCCTGATTTACCCTCCTGTCCTCAGCATGGCCCAGATCACACTGACTAAAATAAGTCATGTTCACTCTGACACCCAGTAAGTCCACTTTGAAGAACAGGCTCCAACGAGAAAGAAAAATAATTTTAATTATCTAATAATTAATTATTTAATTTTATAATAATTCCACCAATTATTCACATTTTAGGGGTCAACCCAACCCATGAATTATCCCTTCTTCTCAAGGAACTCCTCCACCACCACCCACAGGGGCCTTGGCATCCATGTCTGTATTGGATAAACCCACCTCCTGATCAACCAGATGGATTTAATGCAAGCTAGGACATGGAACTGGAAAGCAGAATACAGGCCAGTCTTTGTAGATGGTCAGAGTGGTAAAATGAAGCAGGCCATGATATAATTCTATTCCTCTATAAAGAGAGATAATCAGGGTAGGAGAAAGAAGAATGAAGCAGACTCATCAAGAAATATGGTGACAAACAAAGAACAGACTGACAGCTTTCTGGCTTCTTCCAGACGCCCTAACTGCATTTTTTCCCTTTGACTCCATGACACACCCCTCATCTTTATAATAACCCTTTCAACATAAAGCAGCTTGAATCACTTTTTGTTGCTTATAACCAGAGTCTTAACTGAGACACAACAATAAAAAATCAGAAGCACCCAACCCCAAATAAGAGAATGATTAAATGAATTACTACCTGGCATATAACTGAGTATATTTTAAAGTGATGAGGTTTCAAATCGTCTACGTGAAAAAATGCAGCCATGAAGCAAAATGAACATACTGTTTGCAACTCTTGAATTGTAGATTTAGTTAACAAAGACTGGAAGAGTATACAAAGCAATGTAAACACTAAGTGTATGGGATTTCTTGAAACACTGTTTATACAATGTCTTTTAAATAAAATTTAGACCACTGGCAATCTGAAATAGTGATTTCATATCCTGTTTCAAATCTTTCCCAGAATATTCATTATTCTAATCTCATACGTTCAATCAGTCTTTACCTAAAACATGGAAGTTTTTCTTAAGAGTTTTTTCCCCAAGGAACCCTTTATTGGGAAATGGTATTTAGAAGTAACAATTCTGGGTGTGTTTTAAACTCATCCTTGCTATCTTTTATTTATTTATTGGTTTTTTTTTCAATCTTGCTTTTAAATAGAGAATGGAATAAAAGTGAGTTGAGTGGAATTGGAGAAACTGGTTAGGAGGTAGTGTGGTAATCTACTTGAACTACCAATAAAAAAAATAGGGCTCCTTGCAGAATAAGCTGTTTACAAGTCTGGGGCAAGAAATATGAAAGATTAGCCTGGAACATCTTGCCATACCAGTATCAGTGAAGCAACTAAGACTTCTGAGGACACGTCAAAAGGACTCAAGGATTAACTCGAAGAGATGCCCACTGGCCCTACGTGGGACAGTCATATGCTGATAAAAAGAACTGCAAGATATTGAAACAGATCAAGGAGAAACTTAATGATGACATATTTTAAAAAAACCAAAACTTTTGAAGGATACTAAATGACAATCTACATAGAAAATTTCAAAAATAATTTTTAAAACTTTTGGAACTAATTTATGATTATAGCAAAGTTGTAGGATACAAGTTTAATATATACAAGTCAAATGGTTTCTTATATACCAGCTATGAATTTGAAACTAAAAACACAATGCCATATATGTTAATACCAGAAGAAATACTTAGGTATAAATTTAACAAAATATGTTCAAGATCTATATAAGGAAAACTACAAAACTCTGATGAATGAAATGAAAGAGCTAAATAAGAGGGAGACCTTCTACTTTCATGCACAGGAAGACCTAATGTTTTCAAGAAGACTCACGATGGCAGTTTTTCTCTAACTATAGATTCAACAAAGTCCCAACGAAAATCTAAACCAGATATTTTGTGAATACAAACAAACTGATTTTAAAGTTTATATCTTTTTGATACTAATGAACCCACTCATTATTTTGAAAACTGATTTCCAGTAACGATGTACAGATATGAGATTTGATCCATAAAGAAGGTTGAATGCCAAAGAATTAATGCTTCTGACTTGTAGTGCTGGAGAAGACTCTTGAGAATACCTTGGATGGCAAGGAAGCTCCAGTACTTTGGCTACCTGATGTGAAGTGCTGACTCATTGGAAAAGACCCTAATGCTAGGAAAGATTGAAGGCAAACGGAGAAGGGGACAGCAGATGATCGGATGGTTAGATAGCATCACCAACTTGATGGTCATGAATTTGAGCAAACTCCAGGAGATATTGGAGAACAGAGGAATCTGATGGGCTATTGCCCATGAGGTCTCAAAGAGTCAGAAAGACTTAGCAACTGAACAACAACAAAATAAAGGGGAAGAGTAAAGCAAAAATAAAAGTAAATAAGATATGCCACTTTTCACATTTAAACCTTTCAGTTGTTTCAAACTATACTTTAAATAAAAGCCAACCTGTAAAGGCTGTGCTTTATATGACATCGTCTAACCATATGCATCACTTAGCGTCTTGCTTGTGATGTTCCAGTTGTAACAATCCTCAAGCAAACCCTGTTTTTTCCTGCCCTAGACTGTCTCCTCATGCTTCACATCCCCACTTGCCTCTTCAGAAAGACCTTCCCTGATCATCTTAGAAAAAAAAAAAAACTAATTTTTTCTCCCTGGAACCTACCAATTTTTGTTTCTTCACTTGTTTTTGCTTGTTCCTCTCGGTGAAATGTAAGTTTCAAGAGGGGCAGAATGCCTGATTTCTGCCCAGGACCTAACACATACAGGCACTCCATAACTATTTGTGGAAAAAGTGAACAAGTTATCCATCAATGTGAAGCTTGGTGGCTGAAAAATTGGTGAAACTCTCAAACCATGGAGCGTGACTGTGAGGGCTCTGAGAGGGTAGAAGCATCAAGGTCTACACATAAGAAAGAGCCAGGAGAGGACTGGAAATAAAGAGAAATGTGATTTTTCTGTATTTAAAAATCAGACAGGATCACCTTAGGCTTTTGCGGTATGCTAAATTAAAAAAATTGTAAATACTACTTTAAATTAGAAATAGTAGAATTCCTGTGTTTTAGCCTCTTTATTCTCAATTAACTACTCCCATATTACAGATAATAACTAATGGGCCTTTTTTCTTATGCACTTGGCTGTAGCATTGGAACAAATACTCCCAAGAACTTTTATCACAGTATCTGATTTTTGACATATCTTAATGTAAGCTTATGTGTACATACAGAAAACTCATCATGGTTCTGTGTTGTGACTTGGCAGTATGGTGTGGGTGTGCATATGTGTAAAAGGACATAGGACATGGTAAGGAGATTCTTGGTCTCAGAGCAATGTGAAGCTGTTGCAAGATTTCCAACAGGGAAGTGATATGTCTGATCTAGATTTTAGAAAGTATTCTGGTCACCAAAGATATTGTACAGAAATTATTTCTGCACAAATGAGGACATAAATGATAAGGACTGAATCCCAACTCAAATTAGCATCATCATTCTAAACCATGTGTCAGGAAAACTCATGTAAGTGAGAAGTATAAGGGGTTTAGGTAGGGCTACATCCAGGGATCTGGAGGATGTCCTTCAGTTCAGTTCAGTTCAGTCGCTCAGTCGTGTCCTGAGCATCATGACTCTTTGCGACCCCATGAATCCCAGCATGCCAGGCCTCCCTGTCCATCACCAACTCCTAGAGTTCACTCAGACTCACGTCCATCGAGTCTGTGATGCCATCCAGCCATCTCATCCTCTGTCGTCCCCTTCTCCTCCTGCCCCCAGTCCCTCCCAGCATCAGAGTCTTTTCCAATGAGTCAACTCTTCGCGTGAGGTGGCCAAGTATTGGAGTTTCAGCTTCAGCATCATTCCTTCCAAAGAAATCCCAGGGCTGATCTCCTTCAGAATGGTTGGATCCCCTTGCAGTCCAAGGGACTCTCAAGAGTCTTCTCCAACACCACAGTTCAAAAGCATCAGCTCTTCTGTGCTCAGCTTTCTTTATAGTCCAATTCTCACATCCATACATGACCACAGGAAAAACTATAGCCTTGACTAGACTGACCTTTGTTGGCAAAGTAATGTCTCTGCTTTTGAATATACTATCTAGGTTGGTCATAACTTTCCTTCCAAGGAGTAAGCGTCTTTTAATTTCATGGCTGCAGGAGAATGTCCTTAGACCTTTTATAAAAAAATTAATTCTGTTTCTCTTTGTATGTTGCCTTCTTCCTCCCCTCTGCCCTTCAGATCCAGGCAGTGGAGGGTAGAGCTGCCAATAATCCAAGGTCATCCAAAAGGAAGAGTGCCTCTGTCTACCTGCACTTCGGGGCTTCCCAGGTGGTGTTAGTGGTAAAGAACCCGCCTGCCAATGCAGGTCGTTGTAAGGAAAATGGGTTCAGTCCTTGAGTTGGGAAGATCCCCTGGAGGAAGAAATGGCAACCCACTCCAGTATTCTTGCCTGGAGAATCCCATGGACAGGGGAGCCTGGCAGGCTACAGTCGACAGGGTCGCAGAGAGTTGGACATGACTGAGCGACTTCACTTTCTTTCTTTATGCATTCAGTCAGTTCAGTTGTGTCTGACACTTTGAGACCTCATGGACTGCAGGACGCCAGGCCTCCCTGTCCACGACCAACTCCCAGAGTTGACTCAAACTCATGTCCACTGAGTTGGTGATGCCATCCACGTCATCCCCTTCTTCTCCCATCTTCAATCTTTCCCAGCATCAGGGTGTTTTCTAAAGAGTCAATTCTTTGCATCAGGTGGCCAAAGTATTGGAGTTTCAGCTTTAGCATCAGTCCTTCCAATGAATATTCAGGACTGATTTCCTTTAGGATGGACTGGTTGGATCTCCTTGCAGTCCAAAGACTCTCAAGAGTCTTCAACAACACAGTTCAAAAGCATCAATTCTTCCACACTCAGCTTTCTTTATAGTCCGACTCTCACATCCATACATGACTACCGGAAAAACCGTAACTTTGACTAGACGGACCTTTGCTCGTAAAGTAATGTCTCTGCTTTTTAATATACTATCTAGGTTGGTCATAACTTTCCATCCAAGGAGTCTTTTAATTTCATGGCTGCAATCACCATCTGCAGTGATTTTGGAGCCCCCAAAAATAAAGTCAGCCACTGTTTCTACTGTTTCCCCATCTATTTGCCATGAAGTGCTGGGACTGGATGTCAGGATCTTAGTTTTCTGAATGTTGAGCTTTAAGCCAACTTTTTCACTCTGCTCTTTCACTTTTGTCAAGAGGCTCTTTAGTTCTTCTTCACTTTCTGCCATAAGGGTGGTGTTGTTTACATATCTGAGGTTACTGATATTTCTCCTGGCAATCTTGATTCCAGCTTGTGCTTCATTCAGCCCAGCTTTTCTCGTGATGTACTCTGCATAGAAGTTAAATAAGCAGAGTGACAATATACAACATTACTATGCATACAATATATGCATATAATACACTATGCATTACTGAATGAATTTATTCTTCTTATGTAATTTAGTTGTTTGAAATCTTTTATAAACATTATTTTACGGTTGTCCTGGTGCATATGGGTTTTTTTCCATGCTTTTTATTTTCTTTATATCCAGAAAAGGGGCCCTGGATAAAAAGGCATGAGATCTTTTTCTCTTCTTGATACATTTTGTTAAATTTATTACTTTCTAAAAGGTTGTATCCACATGAAATATCACTAGGAATGCATAAGCACATCCATGTCTCTGTCCTTTTCATATTAATGAGCATCAACACTTTTTAAGTTTGCCAATTAAAAAGCTAAGAATGGTATAAATTTGTTTCATTTGTTGCTTTTAAAATCACAGCTGCTGGTGAACTTTTTGTTAGTTTGTTTACAAACAGTCGTAATCGCTCTTCTGCAAGTGTTCCGCCCTGCCCTTTGCTGGTTTATCTACTAAAGGCTTAGCAATTTTTATATCTATTTGTGAATTATTTAAAGTTATTAGCATCTTCCCATAAGTTATTGATAGTTTACTGTTTGCCTTTTTAACTTTCAAAATTGTTTTTATGTTGTTAGATTTTTATTTCTTTTATTGTTTCCAAGCTTAGAAATTCATCGTTTTCCAAGGTTTGAAAAATATTTAATTCTATATTCTTTTAATGCATCTAAAGCTTGATTTTTCTTTTTTGTCTCTTTACATATTCTAAAATTTATTTTTAATTTATGACGTGCGGTGAAGACATGAGTTGATTTTTCTCCCAATTGCTAGCTATTCAGCCCAATACCATTTATGGAATGATCTTTCCTTCCCGATTGATTTGTGAAATAACACAATTCATATTTTATACATACTAGTATCCGTTTACAGGTCATTGTGTTCCCATAAGAGATTTGTCAATTCATCATACCAGCCCCAGAACGTTTTCCCTGTTTTTGCTTCATGTTTTAGTGACAGAATGGATGAAGATCATTCTCTGCCTCAGTTTTCTTTAGAGTATCCATGTTGTTTTCTTTTGTTTATTCCTCCATATGAAGGTTAGGAGAGTTTCCAAGTTTAAAAAATAAAAGATCCTATTGAGCAGCTGATTGGAACTGCATGAACTTTAAGAGAGAAAACTTCTGGAAAAGATCTGATTACGAGAATCAGAGTTCCCTGCCATCAGGTAGACCTTGTTCTCCTCTTGTCAGTTCGCCCGCTCTGAGGACAAAATTCATTTGCATGAAGAAGCAGTTTCCTGTTCTCGTGGTGTTATTATTTAAACTTTGCATTTTAGGGGAGGCTTCTGTGTGGCTAACTCGATGCCAAAACTTGACCTCTGTGCACTGGTGCCAAACTGAATCTCAGAGTTTTGGGTGAAGTAGTCTAGGGAATCCCCATGGGTAGAGGAACCTGGAAGGCTATAGTCCATGGGGTCACAAAGAGTTGGACAGGACTGAGCGACTAAGCACATCACACACAGAAAATAATAATAGCTTTATTGCTTTGCTAGACAAAGGGGGACACAGGACTGAGGAACCTCCCTGATGGTTTAGTAATTATAACTCCACACTTCCAATGCAAGGGGCACCAGTTCGATCCCTGGTCAGAGAACTAAGATCCCGCATGCCAAGTGTGTGCGTGTTAAGTCACTTCAGTCGTGTCTGACTCTTTGCTGCCCCCTAGACTGTGGCCTGCCTGGCTCCTCTGTCCATGGGATTCTCTAGGCAAGAATACTGGAGTGGGTTGCCATGCCCTTCTCCAGGGGACCTTCCCGACTCAGGGATCGAACCCGCATGTTTTATATCTCATTGCAATGTCAGGCAGGTTCTTTACTGTTAGTGCCACCTCGTAAGCCCAAGAAGCATAGCCAAAAGATTGTTGTTGTTTAGTTAATAAGCTGTGTTCAAGTCTTTTGTGACGCCATGGACTGTAGCCCCCCAAGCTCCTCTGTCCATGGGATTCCCCAGGCAAGAATACTGGAGGGGGTTGCCATTTCCTTCTCCAGGGGATCTTCCTGACCCAGGGATGGAACCCGCATCTCCTGCATTGCAGGCAGATTCTTTGCCACCGAGCCACCAGGGAAGCCCAGCCAAAAGATTAAAACACTCAAAACGTTGTCTCTGAGGTTTGATTCAGCACGGAGGCTGAGTTCTGAGACTCAGCATCAATCTCAGAATTCAAGGTAGGACTTAGTGGGTTTTTTAAAACTAAAATTTCTACAATTTTGTTGTCTTTTTGAAGTTTATATATCTATATATAATACATAGATATATAAACTAAGGGATAGACTACCCTACCCACTCCAGTATTCTTGGGCTTCCCTTGTGGCTCAGCTGGTAAAGAGTCTGCCTGCAATGCGAGAGATGTGGGTTCGATCCCTGGGTTGGGAAGATCCCCTGGAGAAGGAAACGCTACCCATTGCACTGGCCTGGAGAATATAGTCCATGGGGTCGCAGAGAGTCAGACACGACTGAGCAACTTTCACTTCAGCACTTAAAAAAGTGACTTAGAGCTTCAGGATGGAAACCTTTCTACTCATTACATTTATTTCACTTCTCAAATTTATCTGGAAGTATGAGGGTCATGTGCCACATGTTTGGATACTAGCTGCCTGGTTTGCTTAATCATATATGAGTTTATTATAGAAAGTGAGATTTGAAATCTTTACCTATTAATCCTTAGTTTTCAGCTTCAGGTCCCACATTATAAGAATGGTGCTCCCTAGAGTTGGGCAGTGGATAACCCACATGGCCATATGCTACAGACAGCCTTGGTGATAACTATTTGCTGAACTTGAAAGCAAATCTATGTCTTTCCAGGCTTCCAAGGTCACACCAAGTGTTGAGCTCTACTGTAAATTTTGAGGTGCCTTCCTGGGTACCTCTTGTGTTTTTCAAGGGAGGAAAGAAATGATGATGATGGTATATATATTTCACCATAATGAAAACAAATGGCTCTCGTTTCCATTAATTCATTTTATCTTCATTATAGCTGCCTATTGTGAAGGACAGGTGTTATAAAGCCCCTATATTACACATGTGGGAAATGAGGTTCATGCAGACTATGTAATCTCTCACGTTAGGAAATAATAGAACTGAGCCTTCAGACTGCAGAGCCCTGCCTTCCACACTATCTCCTCCTTTAGAGACTTTCAAGGACTACCCCCACTCTGTTGTAATCCAACACTTTAAGTCATTTTTCCAACTGTTTGGAATCCTGGAGGACTGTGTGGGTTTCTTTTAAAATCTGACTTGAGTAGGTAATACCTCCCAAATGCTCTATTCCAGTTTGGGCTCTGCTTGTGTGGTGGGATTTAGGGAAAATCATGCTGTTTTCCTTGTGTCATCTTGCTTTATCCCCTGATGCACTGCAACTGGTAGACAGATAAAACCAGCTTGAGACATATGCCCTGGCCAGATTTGAAGAATAAACGAAGGAGCAACAGGTCAGCCAGAGGCGTGGGTGTGGAAGCAGGAAGGGGCAGTAGTACCTCTCTGCCTTTTTGGTGATGGGAAAGAGTCCTAATTGTATAAGCCTGTGTTTTATTTTGTTTTGTTTTAAGCATCAAACAAGACACCTCCTTCTCTCCTTTTCATGGCCACATCCAACAGACTATAACTTGGAAAAAATCCGAAAGAATATAGCCTGAGTGTGTGTGTGTGTGTGTCTGGGTGATGATATCATGTCTCCTCTGATGACTTACAAAACCACACCTGAGCGTTGCTCTGACTGCTTCAGGAGACCGTAATTTTCCACCCATTTGTATACTACATGGACTGTTTCACCTCCACTTTTATCAGGGTGCTTTCTGTGTCTTTACACATTTACTTAGTCTTTGAACCTTTGTCTTTGTTCCAATCCATTTATTTTAAATTCCTGGCTAATCGTTACACTTTCTAAAGTTTTTTCCTTTTTTCTTCTTTGGCAGGTAAACATTTCCTCTCCTGAAGAATCTTGTGATCGAGAGAATAAAAGAGTTCTTCTTTGTAGTTCTCAGAATAGGCAGTTTTTCTTTTTTTCTTTACTGTACACTCCCTAGCAGCACTTTAGTTGGCACTCAATAGAGATTTATTTACTCAAAATAAAATATGTTCTAAGAACTATTACCTCAAATGTCACATTCATTCACTCACCTAGTTTCTAGTAGTTCCTTTTATATTATGCTGGAGTGCAAGTCAGGGGCAGAATAAAGATTCATAGACTTTAAGAAAATTTTAATAGATTTCCTTATTTTATAGCAGTTTTAGATATATAGACCAATGAGCAGAAAGTACAAAGAGTTCCCATATACCTCCTTCAGTTCCCTGGTTTCTCCTCTTATTAACATCTTTCCTTGTTTGATACATTTGTTGTAACTGATGAGCCAATAGTAATATATATTTAGTCCACAGTTTCCATAAAGCTTCAGTCTTTGCATTGTACTGTTCTACAAGGTTTTGGCAAGTATATAATGGCGTATATGCACTATTAAAATACCATACAAAATAGTTTCACTCCTCCCAAAATCCTCTGTTCTGCCTATTCATCCCTCCATGCTTCCTCCTGCAAACCCCTGGCAATGATCTTTTATTGCCTCTGTAGTTTTCCCTTTTCTGAACATCGTGTAGTTGGACTCCCACAGTGTCTATCTACCCTTTTCAAATTGGATTTTTTCACTTAGCAATATGCATTTAAACTTCCTCCAAGTATTTTCAAGACTATAAGACTTAAAAATATATCAACAATATGTATTAAACACCAGGCAGAGTGGTGAGGTGCTAAGTATGATGCAATGGACATGAACTTGGGCAAACTTTGGGAGATGGTGAGGGACAGGGAGGCCTGGCGTGCTGCAGTCCATGGGGTAGCAAAAAGTCAGACATGACCGGGCAACTGAACAATAATACTACAGTACACAAGACAAGCAAGACTGCTGTCCTTGACCTAAGCTTCCAAACTGTCAAGATGTTCAGTACGCAGCAGCAACAGAGTTTTCAAGGCAACAGGTGTTGCACCTGTCACACTAAAGGTCTTCTCTGTCTTCGCTGAGAAAATCATCTGCTTACATCATCAGCCGGGAGGAACCCTGCCCACAAATGAGTCACCAGTTCCCTCTCCATACCGGGGCAGGCCTGAATCCCTCTGGTTCGCAGTGCAGATGTTGTTCTAATTCTTGACTACATAATTTGATGAAGCAGGAGGAAGGCAATCGCCACTTCTCAGATGGTGATCTCCACCTGTTTCCGTAGCCTGAAATACATCTGGATCTTTTTTTCCTACTAAACAGCTAACATATATATATTTATTTCTGCTTATAGCCAGTAATAAAGTCTACATTTGGACTTCGATAATTTATGAATCACCAATAATATTGATGCAAATGAAAACGTAAGGCATTTTCCACATTCATGAGCTGGCCCCTTCCCCTGAGATGGACAAGATGGCGTGTATGTGCTTGATTTCATTGGGATAACAAAATAAAGAATCTAGTCCCAGACTCGAATCAGTTCTATTTCATTTAAAAATAAAGGTTTTTGTTTGTTTATTCTTGTTCACTCTTCAGATGGAACCACGGAGACGACC